>JAANSN010001104.1:0-38598 GCA_036850665.1 Dicranocentrus wangi | reverse complement strand
TAAAGGTTTTAATGCTGGCATTCCGTTTACAATTGATTTTGATTCCAACGATCACCTTTATGAGGTAACTAGCAGTACACACGAAACAAACGAATTTTTTACATAGTCAATATTTTTGTAGTATTATTTACCATTTAACTTATTTTTCGAAGATGGTCGCAGTTGTCAATAGCCAAGGACATGTGACACGTGTAATGAAACGATACGTCTCTGAACAAAAACTATTGAGGATAAAACACATGTTGGACATGTTTGATGAGCATAGTCTAAAGTTGGTAGGATTCTCACAACGTCTTACATTAGTCAAATAATTTAGTTGAGCTCACTGGCGGATAGCCAAATGTAGAGACGGTGCGGTATAATGCATTCGTAGTTTTGATTAGCTCCGATTACGGAAGAAAGCCGGATCGTATAATGACGAATTACAAACGCCGGAAAAATATGACGTGTCCAAGTGGACAACATTTTGCCCATTTGTGTCCCCTAGACTCAGCCAAAATTATTCAATGTCTCTTGCCAGGACACAAGTGAGTGGCTACTCAACTCATTGTCAGTAGTTGTAGAAAATAATTCTACCTTATGCATGAAATATATGCGCTGGACTTTTAGGGGATGTCCTTCACCCCACCAACGCAACACATTGCCTTGGGCAAGTCCCATATCGAGCCAAGTTTGATGGCTTTTCAAGCAGCAGTATTTTCATTGTCCTGGGAATCCTATTTTCAACCAACAGAAACACTATTAGCTGGAAGACGAACAGATCCTTTTGAAATGTGCGTGGCGTCACTTACAATTAATCACCTAATCTAACTAAGCAGCACAGCTCTGCAAGGGATACAGTGTATTCGGTCCATTTAATTATTAAAACTACACTTTTTCCTTAAAGTTGGCTCAGAGAAAAAAGAGATGCGGCAATACTTGAAATGCTGACGTTTTATTCATGGGAATCCAACCCACGATGGTCTTGCTATTATACCACAGAAATATAGTGTGTGAACATTAAAATTCTACCCATCATCGCTACTAATGTTTAAACTCATTACGGGGATTGTTAGCACATAAAATATGATGCTACATATTCTGTCTGTTTCTAGAACGTATTAGGATCGAAAGACTACATTCAAAACTGACGAAGAACTACTTCGTCGACTTAAACGTGACTACTGAGATAAGGTTGGAGTTTTCTATAAAAAATGATTTGATGGTAATAATAATAATAATGTTCTGCTTTTTTGCTTTTTTGCTTATTCAGCTTCTTCGTAGTTGAGTTGTTTGTATTCTCACTACCGATTCTATTCGTGGATTGATATTACGAAATTATTAATTAATAATGTTATAATATACAGTCCGTGTACACTGACTTTGAAGCAGATCAGATAAATGACATTGAATTAAATGTTGAAAACGCGAATGGAAGCCTCATTCAAATTAATACCGAGCGTGAAGTTCTTGCCCACAAGGCGGCAGTTCTTTTTGTCGTGCAATTTTCCGTCAAACGAAGAAGTAAATCTGTCGAATCTCATACTTATGTCATGGTCCTCCAACTTGAAAATTTACAAAATTTTGGGCGTATTTATTATGTGTGTTTTAGCCGGTCTTGGTCAAAGTTTGCCTGGACATAACATAGTTCCGGTTCCAGTTACATTTCATTTGATAGGAGCTTTCGGAAATTGTATCGAGAATCGTGCTACAGGAATAATTGGGGTAAAAAAGTAGAGATACATTGCATTGGTGTACTTAATACATACTAGCAAGATCGAACTTTATTGTTTTTATTATGAGTTTATTTATTGTCAGGATTCAGTTTCATCTGTCATCCAAGTGGGTTGCCCTTCCGCGAGAGAGTTTGTATTTAATTGGAACTCAACGCTAGCATCTATCAAATTCAGGTATGCGCAGGCGTTTCTATAAAGTTTAAACTGGATTTGAACTACAGTTTACATTCTTGTTACTCTACTCACTCCGTCTCCGTCTCGCTTTGCTTTCTTGACAGGGATGAAACGGACCATGGCACAAACAACAAATGCCCCAACCGAGAGTTCGTATGTTTTTTTGCTAGAAATCCAATCGTATTATCTTTTGACATATTCGACGAGGTATATATTCACAAGTTAGCAGAGAAAATCGGTCGGATAAATTAAAAGTATGATTTTAAAACTATCCACTCATAAATACTCATAAAATTTAGAGCCATCAAAAATTCATTCCGTATAACGGCAAATACACAATGCGAATCGTGGCTGGAGGTCGAACTAAAAACTCAATGAAGAATTACACCAGGGAAGAAATAGAAGCATTTAATATACCTGGAGTATCTGATGTCAGCCTAATTTGGAATGTACGTGTTTCATGATGACAGACGTTAGTGGAGCAGTTGTACATTGGTGGATCTGCTCCTGTGTACTTGTATTACAAAGATTTGCATTGTCAATTGATGTTACCTCATTTTGATTACATAATTTAAGGAGTGGGATCCGCTGCTGCACCAAAAAGTGGAAAGGAAACCGCAAGTTTTATACGATCACGTAGGAAAAGAAGTTAATAGGGATAACAGGGAATCGATTTTGCATTCTGGTAAGTCCACCATTGTCTGGGCTTGTCATACACTTTCTCCGTGTGCTCGTGTTAGACCAACTCGAAGACTGGAAGTGGTTTTTTGGTTTCGACTACAAATCTCCAATAGGCAAGTTTATTTCACACGGTCGGAAAAAGTTTGAATAAAAACTGTTGAATAAACTGAATATTATCAAGTAAAGTTTACTTGGATTTATTATTATATAAACTGTAGAGATGTCGACAACAACACTTTATGTTTGTATGAAAAGGAATTCGATCTATTGCTGTATGGCTTCCCACCAAGTCCCGAGTTTCAACTGTTTACAACTTTGGTGAGTTAACTACTCATTATAGAAAAATGTTTGGACGTGCGTGTGCTTACTATTCGCTAATTGCAATTCTGCTATTTAAGGGATTCTGTTTTTTCTTGCTTGGTATACTTTATGCGTGTTATCTCTGCTTCCGCCGGCAAAAACGCCTGTGGCGTACAACAAAAGTTACGGTGAGAAATTGGGCTCATATTATAAAAGACGTTTTCCCGAAGAAACTACGAATATTCGAACCGGCTTTGGGGGAAGAAGGAGATCCCCAAAAGAGACGGGCGAGGGAATTAGGCTCTCACGATCTTTCTCGTGAGAATAGCGCTACAAGCCTCGATAGAGATTCTACAGGAGAAGATCACAAAAGACAAGAATCCCGTTCGTCTTTAGGAGGATTTTCATCTATGATTGGAGATTCGTCGTCAGTTTTGCCAGACAATAGAACACATATCTTACCTGTGAATGCCAGCGAAGTTGTTTACGACCAAATATTAGCCCGCCGATTAGAATCCATTGTGCAACGAAATAAAGCAATGAGGCAAAATCTCATCTCGAAAGCTAGTGTTCAGATGCCGGCAGATGAGGCAGAGACGGAAGTGTTCTTTGAAAGGCAGTTTGGTCGAACGGTGTCTCAAGAGAGTGTATTTACTCCACCCATGCCGAAAGATAAAAGCCGTGGAATTGATTCCTTCTTTTGAATGGTAGATAGGTAATATGTATAAATAAGTTATATTGTTTGTTGTAGCATTCATTTATATGCAGGCAGTGTAGAATTTGTGATACTGTTAATAACTATGCCTGTTTTCAAGTTTACTGTATTGTTTATTAAAATGTTTATATTGTTTGCTATTATAGACATATGAGCAACTATTAATAAAAATACAAGTCCTTTTGACTTAAAAGTTTTTAGCACGTTGTGCCTCTAACGTTCTCCAGTTGCTCCAGTAAAAGTGGTATACTCAAGTTCTTAAAATTCTCATCTCCAATCTCAGTTTGACTTAAGGGGATTTCAAACTGGTAAAATATAATGAAGTGAGACATGATAGCGCTTATTCCCCCAAGCAGAAATGCTTTAGTAACGTAAAAGAATCCAGCACCAATAATTCCAACATCTTCATGACCTCCAAATGATAGGCGCATACTCATCATAAACCAAAGTTCCGCATCCGCTCGCGACGTCATCATTCCCTTTCTCCTAACAATATCAAGCACATGTCTGGCCTATTACATAGACAAGAAGAACCAAAGTCGAGCCATAATTAATAGACAGTCAGTAATATGAAACAAAAGTATTGTTCCTACAACATGAAATACCTATTCGAACCTCATCAGCCACGTTTGCAGCTTCCAGCGTGATAGTGATATACATGTATAAATGCATGGCCAGAAAGAGTGAAACGGGTATAATGTCTGCTGCCCTGCTCCCACAAGAAATAAATTCCGAGTAATGAAACGTTCGAACAAAGCCGTAGCATTCGAAAACGATCATTATCATCTGGCAACCCCAATCAATTCTGATATTTGAACTAGCACTACATTAATTTAAGATCTATTGGTGTGTTAATTCACTGAGATTTTGTGAATTTACAGTTGAGAAATAGTAAGACTCCATTATGACTTCAAATTGAGCATTGACACCTTCCAGCAGATTAAAAATTACGATGTGGTCTTT
This sequence comes from Dicranocentrus wangi, assembly GCA_036850665.1. NCBI lineage: Eukaryota > Metazoa > Arthropoda > Collembola > Entomobryomorpha > Entomobryidae > Dicranocentrus > Dicranocentrus wangi. The sequence continues at coordinate 34,050 of JAANSN010001104.1, read as the reverse complement.
AAACAGAGCACCCCGACTTGTGCGGTCAGACTCGTTCACGCCCCTTCTAGTTTCCGTGTTCGCAGCAATGCTTGACATTTCGAGGATATCTAAAACGAAGGCAAGCAACCAACCCGAGAGTGTCAAGTCGTACACAGATACTCTGATAAAGTCAGTAGCTTTAATCAAAATGTATGCCATGATGCCATGCGCATTTGATTGACTTACGCTTATGCAAACAATATTCAAATCGATTATTCCAAATCTTTAAAATGTTAGTGAGGATTCGGCAATTATAAAAGAACCACAGAATGTACATGTTCCCAGCGAGAATCATGAACAGCATAAAGGCTCCAAAACCAAGCCTTCGAAAGTACATGTCCTTATGCCAGAGGCAAAGCGGATCTATAACTCTGACTTGAATAATATACAGCATTGAGCTTGCGCCATGTAAACCTGGAGTCAGCTTGATAAAGAAAAGAACTGTCAAAGCTGTTGCAAATGCAACGCCCACGCCCATGTGAATCCAAAGTGATTTGGCTACATCCTTTCCCACATCTAAATGTAGTAGCTCGACAACTCTGAAATATACGAGTATCCGTAATCAATCGTATATACAAATTCTATGCCTTTTATTTTCGGATTATTATAAATCTATTAAAAGCTGTTCACTAGAGGAACTTACTCTGTCCAATAAACAACCTGCTTCGCGATATAATCCCTTCTATAAAATACAGCAATCATGCAGACCGTCAGGTGGATAGAGCTACAAATCATTATAACAAGAGCAACAATATTCCGTTTGTAAACGAATATTTCCTCCGATCTGTATATATCTCTAGTCTTTCCACCGTGATCAGGATGTTTTGGCGAATTGACCGTAATGCACACAATTGAAACAAGCATCCAGCATGTGAAACTGATGATAATTAGTGACATGAGCAGAAAGAAAATTGCTGGATAAGAACACCACGTAAACTTGCAGGTGTACACACCACTTTTTCCCCGATGGGCCATTAATGGAAAGAGACCAGCTATGGTGGAAATAATCATTACTGGATGAAATGCTTCAATGACACTTCGGGCGTACTTTCGATTTTGTGACGGTTTCCCTTGATCAAGTTCCCACACGTCATCTTCTGGGTCGCATTCAATAACGTCGTCCTCCTTTAGTTTACCTTTCTGATTAGATATTCGCTTAACTTGCGGACGTTTGATTAAATCCACATTGTCCAGACCTCTTGAACCAAACAAGCCTTTCCCGCGCGGAGCCCCACCAGGCTGATCTTTACTGTTTCTTCTAGGTTCATTACGGTAATCAAAAGTTTTTCGTTTGGTGTCTGGTCTGTGCTCCGGGTGGGTATCCTTGTTTTTCCCAAATCCAAAAAATGGAACTAGTGGAAGCCTGCATGGAGGAAAAATGATATGGTGTAAGCGTATCTTATGTAATGTTATTACTTGCTTTCAATTCTACTACCATTCGTATAATAAATGGAGAATGTTTCATGCAGTGACAACTGACAATATTATGCATATCTTTGATCACGTCACGTCATTCACGGTAAGGTTTTAATCTCACAGTTTGTTTTTTATTATATCCTTCACATCGGACTTCCTACCAGAATCCTTACTTCCCCTTCTCCCTTGATCCCTCCCTTTGCCAGAATTGTTCGAGTCTTTGCTGTTTCGTTTATCTCCAGGCATGCTTATGGACAGAGCAAGTTGGCAAGTTTAGTAAATTGAATGATTATCTGATAGCACCGAACAGTAGATTCGCTTCTTCCTGTTCACCGAAAGTTTTTCTTGCCGAAAAAATGCAAATGATACTAACATTAAAATTAGGTACGGGCATAGAATAAGAATTTAAAGCTCCCTGGGTACGGGGGAAAACGAGAGAATCTATTTCCCTAATTATGTATTTAACTCCATGGCTATTTGGCTCACATTTGGCTGCACCCAGTGCAGCCATTTTTTGAAATTTGCATTTGAAATGTACGTTAGTGGTGGTAACGACTTTTGCATTACTGTTTCACGACGCTGCTGTCCCATTAAAAGATGATAATTAGATTGAACAGTCAAAGCACTTTTAAGACCTTCCTCGAAATAAGTGTAAATCAAACTGTAAATTCTGCCTGCCTAACTGATTAAGTAAAACGGATCTTGTAGTTGTCCCTGGCTTGTCGTTGCTTGTTGCTGGCAATATAATTTTTCAATTCGTCCATCCAATAGATGCATACGATTCGATAAATATTTTGTTTTATCCCAATTTACCTTGACTTTGAAGGAAATTGTCCTTGCTTAATTAGTAGTGCCGGATAAGCGAGCCGATTAATGGTAGTATTTAGGGTATGAACAACATTGCAGTCAAAAGTTTTCTCTAAAAGACGTCAGAACTATTACCCATATTATAACTTTATAACGATTGCTGTGATATAATCGTAATAATCGTATGCATGCATGCGTGTTCTGACACATAGGTATTACACATTTAGGTAGACTCAGGCTGCTTCAATAATATTTCATTATAATTATAGTCCTCTTAAATTTAGACGACACGCAACACCCAAATTATAAGAGCATCTTCTCATTCTTCCATTCTTCTCACATTTCATTTTTCCAGACAGCAGCAGTACTACCCATATCATGTTACACCGGTCACGCATAAAGATAATATCCAAACAATCACTTGACTATCTATGACTATATACTGACATTGAGATTTAATTTGGTCCTTTTTATTTATTTATTCTTTGTATCAAGGACAGATTATTTGCTCCATATCCTTATGTTGTTTCCTTATATTTTATCTGCATTCCGTTTTCCGTTGATTCATTACGACCAAGCAACCTCGTCGAGAAAGATTCAAAGACGAAAGGACTCTCTAATCTGCGTCTATAAAATCAAAAGAAAACACTTGTTCAAATTATTTTTATACGCATAAAAAGTATATATTTCTTCATCAGTCTTCATGTCAAAAGAGTATTTACAATTACCATAATCTAATCAAAGTTATCAAAAGTTTTTACCTAGTTCATTAAGCAACGTCCGTGTCCTCTTATATATTTTTCTCATGTAAATCGGTCCGATTCAATTACAAACTATAACAGCTTTTTTAGTTTATTTATGGTTTAAAAAGTTTAATTCTCTTTATAGTTCTAGCTTCCGCACTTTCCTTCACTAAAGCCAATTGCGAGTTGTCAGGATGGAATTAAGACATCTTGCCACAATATCACTCTTTACAGGCATACTTTACACTATTGTGCCCTCTGCAGAAGGGGCAAACATTCTATTCTTTTTCGGAGTGTCTACTTACAGTCACCGAATTATTGCTTGGCCCTTAGTAGAAGCTCTTGCAGAGAGGAACCATTCGGTTACATTTTTGCAACTAGATAAAAACAAACAGCCACACCCGAAAGTCATCGACATTAATCCTAGTTTTGATGGAATCATGGAAAAATCGGATTTTATGAATGACCGTCTGAAACTTGGACATCGCCCTTTTATGCTCAAGCTTACATATAGTCTGCCACAATTGTCGACCTTGGTGTGCGATGGGATTCTAAGGGATCCTAAAATCCTTGAATGGATCAACAGGAACAAGTTCGATTTGATTTTTATTGATGGCTTGTTCAACGAGTGTGCATACGGAATTGCACACAAGATGGGTGCAAAAACAGCAATATTTGCAACGTCGCATCCGTTTTGCTGGCTTCCGGATGCGTTAGGCTATCCAGCAGAAAGTTGGTGGCTTGCAGAAATCCACTTTTCGTTTGACTTACCCCTTTCTTTCGTCAGTCGTGTTTGGTCTACGTTAAGCATTTTCTATTTTAATGTGATCCGACACATGGCTTTTCCAAACTTGGAGAATATCATGCGGGAGACACTACAACTTCCGGACATGCCTAGCATTCCGGATATGATGGCTAATACAAGTCTTGTACTGACAAATACGCATTTCAGTGAGGAACTTGCTAGATCTCTTCCTCCTAACGTTGTGCCTATTGGAGGAATGAATTGTATTGAAAGATCGCAATTAAAATCTTTGCCTAAAGTAAGTCAGACAATCGACTTGAATCGACAATCACCCACCACCGAATACATCATGTTTAGTTCAACAAGCAGCATATCTTGTTTCGACTCTGTCGCAATGCAAAATGCAAGCTTGAATTCTTATTGTATTTGCAGGAATACGAAGATTTCATAATGAGAGGTGGGGATGATGGCTTCATTCTAGTTAGTTTCGGAAGTGGAGCCAGAATTGCCGATGCTCCAGAAGATTTTCAAGACGTTTTCATCAGAACATTTGAGAAAATGAATATGCAAATTATTTGGAAGTGGGAGGGTGAACGGCCAAAGCGCATGCCGGCTAATGTACTCACGTCAAAATGGATCCCACAGCAAGCCCTTCTTGGTATGTACCCATACATACTGATTTCGCAGGCCGGTCGGAAGTCGGGAGGGAGGTATTCTAGCTACTTTGAGTTTATTATTAAAAGCACAATAATTATTGTTTTAAAAGCACATCCTAAGATACGGGCATTCCTTACACATGGTGGACTACTTAGCATGCATGAGTCAATTTGTCACCAGGTCAGTAAAAACTTTATTTGATATGAGTCTGTACGACATTAGGATGCCCTTTCATAACGACAACTAATATCGTTCAAATGAAATTAATACTTACCTACTGACTTACCTTCCTCCCTCAACAGGTTCCAATGATAGTATTTAGCGTGTTCGCTGAACAAGACTATAATGCAGAGAGAATACATAGGACCGGCCGAGGAATCAGGCTAGAAATATCTACTCTTACCCAAGAAAACCTAGAAGATGCCATCACAAAGATATTATTCGATCACTCGTTAGTGCACCCTTTGACCTCAATTTTTAATTTCAAAATTAATTCAAGTAGGCAAGTCGACATTGTTGCAAACATTGGTTCTTGTTTTAGGTATAAGAAAAATGTTATGCAAGTCACCAAGCGGTTCTTTGACCGACCGCAAGGACCAACGGATACGGCTGTATGGTGGACAGAGTATATTCTCCGGCACGAGGATACCAGTTTTATGCGACCATTAGCAGTAAACTTAACATGGTATCAGCGTCGGCTCTTGGACGTGTGGGCATTTTTATGTATTATTGTGCTCATATCTGCCTATATTACGATAAAAATTACTAAATCCATCACTGGAATACTAGGAAAAAGAGTACTTGGTGGACAATATGTGAGTCCTGGTGTTAAAGTTAAAACCAATTAGTCCTCAGGTCTGAACCCCCTTCCATAAACCGATATTCGTGGTACCCGATCCCAATACATATCTTATAGTAAGTACATAGGTATGTATTTACCACATGTACATACCTCGTACGTAGTACGTAGCTGTAGTAGTCGATATTGAATGTAAAAAATAGATAAATGCCTGTAGTCTCATCTTATTTTTAGTTACGATATAACTAAAGTTAAATAATAATACACAGCAGAATTGTTTGATGAAGATGCTGATAATATTGAAAGGTGCAATTATACACGAATGAAAAATAACGTTTACAAAAACCGTTTTCGCTATTTCGCTATTATTACTTCAAAGTCAGTCTTGAATTCTTTATTTTTCACAAATTGATTTTTAAATTCCTTCAGCTTAGTTTTTGACGAATACAGAATAAGTCAGCTTCTTGTAATTCGCTACGAACTACTAGAATGAGTATATGCAATGCATCATAGCTAACGATGGGATGGAAAGTATAATTAATAACACCTGTGAAATACTACATGCATGCAATCGAAGCAGCAAATGTTCAAGGTAGCCTGCACTGTTCACATATATGTTTCTCCATGTGATTAGGTCGGTGCACCTAACAATTTCAAATTTTCTTTCTATTAATTACATTACGAGAACAACGGGTAGCTAGAGTTTCTTTCGCCTACATTCGAATTCGATTCAGGATTCCTTAAAACCGAAAACACTTATGTTCTACATGCCTAAACCTTTGACACATTTCCTCCATAAACGCTTATTTATGTTTTTTATTAATTTCAAAATTCTCCCTCCTTAGAGTGAGTGTACATACAATTACAATACCTCAAAATAGTGATCTTGCCAAAACCTCCTGCGCAAAAATATTTTAAAACCCTATATATACTACAAGAAGAATCTTATGGAATGAATTACATAGAAAAACATCAAAACACAAAAATTTAAGAGTTATAGCATAATGTGCTGCGTTGAAAACCGTCTAGAATCCACTAAATTGTATGCAGTAAAATATTCATATTTTATACGTACAAAATTCAGGCACATACAGGTTTTGTGTAACGGAACAGTGAACCTGACTGATCGAGAACTCAAAAAAAATTTACCTCCAAACAAAACACTGAAGTTTATATAAGTTTCGAATTATGCAGTACGACCAAAACATATCAATGAGCCTATTTCAAGGATTCCTCCCTCAGATATTCGTATTTGTAAGCTACAATGGCGTCATTAAACTACCTAGCTGAACGAGTATAGGTATATCAAAGCTTCCATGCTATACAAGGCACTATAGCCTCAAACTTGTGAAGATAATATGGACAGTTATACGAACGGCAACTTCGTGTGAGTATTAATGCACTTAGCACGCAATAAAGCCATTCGGCCGTTGACGCTGACTAACGTTAATTGTAAGCTGATTTCTGACTGAGAAAACTGGAAGATACTTCTCAGACGTGACGTAAGTACTGTGAGTACCTGAGTAGAGTAGCTACACTACATGAGAGAGTAACAATTAGTAATAGTAAATGCTGAACACGCGGAGCGGGCGCAGGAGAAGCAATTTCCTAATTTCCAGATCTAAGACAACACAAACTCGTGTAAATGTTGATTTTGATGCTTGCCCGTGAGGAAATATGTTTCGACTCACAATCAGTATTGAAAATCGGTGCGAATGCTGTTTGTTTAATTTCACGTTTACAGTCCACATAGCTCCAAAGAATCCTATTTTAAAAATCACTACAAACCCACTTCATATTTATACATTTTCTGAAGTCTGTTGCTGTTTTTCCTTATAACAGACGAATCTAAACTGTAGATTATACACTGAAGAAACTCAAGTACATAGTTATTACCTATTTATATTGCTAATCACCGTAGCGTATATCATCATCTAGAACACAATATGAACTTGTACCAAGTTCAATTACTTCACCTCACATACTTATAATTAAGTTATGATAACTAAAACAAACGATAATTGGATACTCTTTGTCTATTTTCTCTTTTTGGGAGAAATGCCAAAGGATCTTTCACGCATACTTCTCATCAGAACGAAGGCCCAGCCAAGCTGTTTCCATTTTAAAATTAATATATTGACACATCAATCACTCCTCCCTCCATAATATCCCTTCACAGTCAAGATTTGGTAGTCCGTCACCGTAAATGGTCATGGTACATTTAGGATAATTGTTTTGGTAGAAGTAGCGCAAATAATATTTTGTCACAATCACTAAAACAGAAAATTGTCAGTACAAAAACTGCTACGTAGAATTATGCATCACAAAACTTCTTTAAAGTCCTTTAAATAAGGTTTGGACGAAACAAGAAAGTCAATGTGACCAATTCATGTTGTGAGGCGTTGGGATTACATTTGGGTTACTGAGCAAAACGTTCTGTGCCTGTGCACCAGCTGCTGCAACATAATCTCCCAACAAAGGAACGGTAGTGTAGTGAGTCAACGACGCATTTGCTTGAACTTGATGTGGTGCAGCCTTCAAAAAAGATATAAAGTCGATTTTAGTCCCTTCATTCCAAATTTCATCCAATTATCAGAAAGACTAGTTCAAGTTCATTGTCTTCATATCACAATCTTGTAGACTAACCAGATTAGTCGGTCCTGGTAACACGCCCATCATACTTTGAGCTCCAGCCATTTCTACAAATGTGTTCATTCCGTCAACAAGAGATCCGTTAACAGTTAGCCCGTTAGTCAATCTTCCATTAGTATCCACAGCTGCCAAAATGTTATCAGAAGGTGCTGTGGTATGGTGACCTGGTGGAGGCTGTGGTGGTTGACCGGTGTATCGAAAATACGGATTCTTCAAGTCCAAGGTGTTAGACGATTTCTTTCCATCGTATTCCAATTCGATTAAGACATCGTAGCTTTGCCTATGGGTGTAAAAAGTCCGCCATTAGTTTATGTTCTGTGGAATCTGAATGTTATTTACAGGTTTTACCATGCTGAATTCAATTTCAGTACCTTTTGTTTGCACTAAGTCTAACATGTCCTTTCAACATATCATCCTTTCCTACTAGCAACGGAGTTTCAATGAGGCATCGTACCTAACAATCGAAAGCCATGCACATTTATATTTGGAATATCCGAGCATGATAAAAACCAATGATGCCACTTATTACTACTCACCTGGTACCAGTGAGTTAAGGGCTCAGTTGGAGCAGTTGATAACCAGACATCCACCGTAGAGCCTTCAAATGAAACATCAAACCAAAAAGCTAACCCATGAATAATTCCTGTTTCGCACATACGAAACTCTAAAGGAATGTCGATTTGATGTAAATCGAACTCCGATGCCTCTGAGAAGTCGACAGTGTGCTTTACTGGTTGAGATAAACAAATACGGGTATCAAATGTGTCTACAATTGGTTGGCGGAAGTATTCTTTCAGTGCTGCGGTTTTTAGGACACTCAAGTCGACACCGTGAAACCATGTTTGCTGCCTAAAAAATAAAAATGTATAAACAGAGATATGCCTGTTTTTATCATAACAATTTTTTCATTCTTAACATAACATAACATTCTATTCTAATATATTTAAGAGCAATCCTCTGAGGATGTGTCTAAATAATGGTTTTATTTGTAAGTGACAAAGTAAAAACATTTTACCAGAAATTAGCTTTATTGCATTGTTCCATGTACAACGCCTCGTCTGAAAAGGGCACAACGTGGAGCTCTCCTTTGTTTGGATACATTTTCCCTATTTATCCGAATATACAAATCATCATATTGTTGTTTTGAAAGTCGTAGATATAATTCAGAGGGGTACAATCAAGTGCTACATAAATGAAAAATTAATAATTCGCTTACCACCCGGTTTTAACCATTTCTTCGCATGTAAATAAGTTTCCAACATCCGCTCATTAAATAACATGTAGCCCATGGGTTCAGAAATGATAACATCAACTTTTTCAGGAAGTTCTATTTCTTCTATTTTGCCAGACACTACTTTAAGTTTGTCACTATGATTATTTGCTGCTGCCAAAGCCTGCAATACGAGATTAAAGCGACAATATGATGTGAGCCAGTCACGAGGGGAAATTCAATTACTAAAATACTTGACAAATTCGTTCTCCTACCTCCGCATGAACGGCCATACTTGACGCTTCAACAGCATAAACTTTGCGCGCGCCAGCATGGACAGCGAAAAATGATAAAATTCCTGATCCAGCTCCTACATCCAGCACAACCTTATCTTTGAAATCTTCTTTATTTGCTAATATTGCCTTCTGGTATGTTGCCGTACGTATATAATCTTGCATCATATTTTGCTGCTGCGAGAGGTAACCGTAGAACTGTCGAATTTCAAAACACCACATGTTTATGATGCATACATAGCCATCCACCACCGTTCAATTAATTATTAAATTTAAGAGTATTTCTATCGTATGAGCTACTCAACACAATATTAGTTGTCTCATTAACTAACGTTTGAGTTTGACTCACTTGAAAGTACTGCAGAGCCGACGAATCCTCAGTTCTCTCTGCAAAAACCGAAGATTCATTTCCTTTAAGTCCCTTTGTTATTTGAATTTGGAAATTCGCTGCATCTAGATACAAAATGAATCCACCATTGTCAGAAAGCAATTCATATAAACGATATTGTTTGCTTGACGTGACCGCAAATACATTAAATTAAATTTCACTACAAGACTTACCACTTTCAACGGGAATCCGTATAAGGAGTGCTTCAATTTCTGTGCTAATCACAAAACCAGAGCGGCCGACCCTGAGCGGAGGACAACCCTTCTCCACCAAGGTTTCATAAAGCTTAGCATTTGGATTTACTTCTCCAACTGTAACAATCAATAATCAATAGTTATAATATAGCCCTGCTCTTTCCCTTCATGAACCACGAATTGGTCTCTGTAAAATATTGAATATATTGCGCTACTAATACTTACCTTTCAAGAAGGAGATTAACATCCCTTGAGGGTCATAATCAGCTCTTAGCACAACCGGTTCCGGGAAGTAAGGTTCATTCCCTCCAGACTCGTTTATTTTGAACACTGTTACATTATTGTAAAGCGACATGTTGGCCTAAGTTTTTAATTCACTTCCTAAACTTATGTAAATATCAGATTTCTCTCACAAATTCACCACGCCTTTTTTCCGCTAAATATATATCATCAATAAACCTAGTTTACGTGTCTCAATTTCTTGCGTATTTGCAGTTTATATTATTATTATTATTATCATTAAAAAAACAGCCTCTCTCTGCCCATCTGTCACCTGAGGTTGGAATATAGGTAATTGGAAAACTGTTTGCGTTGTGATCCTCCGCTCTCTACAAAATCGATATATGTAATAATATTGATATTGACTAAAAATAGGTTACGCCGCTCCGTTGCGTTGTATATCTACCATCAGGCATTTAAACTACTTCTCCGTTACCGTTACAAATTTCTTATTTTTATACTTATCTCCATCAAACTGTTATATATAAAACCAAGCCAAGTTCACGAGGTTGAAGATTGAAGGTATATTATGTACATCTAAAATTTCCTCCTTGCTTACACACAACAATCAACAAAAATACATTTAAAAAACCTCCTACTTTTTCCTTATAAATTTGTTGTCCTTGTGTTGATCTGCCAATGCATGTTACAAAGTTACAACTAATAAATAAAAAAGTGAATATTAAGTATATTTCTAGTAATTTGGAGATACTATATATTTATGACACTCTTGTATATCATCTACATAAATTCATGTTGATATTATAATAACAAATCCTAAAATTTCCCATTTCCCGACCCGTTTTTATTACTACAAACGCCGAGAGATAGAGAGACGGTGCGGAGGGAGGTGGATCAACCCAATTGATGATGATGAAGAATTCTCTCAAACTCTCAACTCAGCTATCAATTCCCATACAGTATTTTTTTACCACCACCATCAAAAATGTGTATATCAAAACCAACCTAGTCTAATAATTGGAATTTGAACACTTTTGCCCTTCATGTAATAACAAACAAGAGTTTTTTTTATTTAGAGATTTATTTATACACAAACGTCGAATGTTAATACTTAATACTTGAATGACGGGCTAATTATTATTATTGCATATTTTACGGCGTTGTGTATCGTGTGGAGTATCACCTTTTACTACAAGCTAGTTTTATTACTCTCTCTCTCTCTCTCTCTCTCTGTCTGCCCTACACACTTTTTACGCTGGCTTCTCGCTAATTTATTTTCATGTGTAGTTTATGTGTTACAAGAAATTCTCTTTTTTAGCTCACTCAAAAGTGTCATTTATTCTTCTTTTTTTGGATAGAAAAAAAATCTACAAATTTTGGAATTGGATTGTTTTTTGAAATCTACAAATTTTTAATACTTGAATGACGGGCTAATTATTATTGCATATTTTACGGCGTTGTGTTGTGTATCGTGTGGAGTATCACCTTTTACAAGCTAGTTTTATTACTCACTCTCTCTCTCTCTGTCTGCCCTACACACTTTTTACGCTGGCTTCTCGCTAATTTTCATGTGTAGTTTATGTGTTACATACAAGAGATTCTCTTTTTTCACTCAAAAATGTCATTTATTCTTCTTTTTTTGGATAGAAAAAAAATCTACAAATTTTGGAATTGGATTGTTTTTTGAAATCTACAAATTTTCACTCCATTCAACCCATGAGAAGGGCGACCAATCCTTCATCAAAATCCATTTTTTTTCTTATTCGGGGATGGATGATGAGAATGAGTTTAAACCTTGTTTTATGAAAAGGGATTTGGAGGCTTATTATAACAAGAAGAAGTGTATATTATGTATACGCAATAGGCATGCATGCAATGAGTTGAGTAGTATAATGGCATTTTTTATACATGGATATCTGAGGAGGACGAGAACGGCTGATGCTGCTGCTGCAGTGGTACACCACCACCACCACACACCAGCCAATGCCTGTATTTTATCCTTTGCTGGATGGATCTCATCATCATGAAATTCAAGTTGAGGAGCCAAGCACCTCAAGAAAAAGACCAAAGACCAGTAGGACCAGAGGAGGACTAGGAACCCTAATGCTTTATAAAAAAAACAACTTTCCTTACTCTCCGTCCTGGTTCGTACTCTACATGTATGTATATTCGTATTCCTATCCTATATTCGTATGCATGCATTGCATAAACTCTCCGTATTGCATATTGCATACCTAAAAACTCTATCCGATTCCAATCCATATATCCACAACAGCATAATATATAGTAAAGCCGGTATCATCACAGAGAACCAGTCGAGAGTCTCAAGAATAAAAGCCTTTTTTCCCTTTCTTTCGAGAAGAGGTTCATGGAGCACACTGTGTGGAAGTCGAAGAGTGTGTGGTGATGGCTTGGCTGGCTGCCGCAATCTCCCACTTTTACACAGAAAAGAGGTATACCTTGCTCTGGTTTTTTTTGATTGTCTGTCTGTAATATAATACCACTACTGTTCTTTCTGAGCGGTTTGATGGTAGTAGACACCCGGTCCGGAGTGATTAGTAGGTACATTAGACTTTAAGGCAAAGATAGGCATACTACATGATATGTGTATGCAAGCCTATACGAATGGTGACATTACAAGCACGTACATACTCACCAAATTGGCAGCCTCGCTACATGTACAACATCGCATAGCTCTCTAAATAGCCGTCTTTATGGCTATGCGCTATAGTTTTGTTATGTAGCGTATGACTATCCACTATTATCCAGAGAATAGGATGCTGATGCTGTGCTGAGAGCTGATGCATGCTTCATCCACAAACGCAGTGTGCATATTATGTATTTATATTTTCATTCAATTTTACAGATATTCTCAGAGACGCTGCTGAAAGGTGTGCGTGCGTGTGAGTAGTGTAAAGTGAAGCGGATTTCGGGGCATAATGCTCTTCAAACTTAGATATTATCTGTATATTTCCGTTCAGCAGCCCATTCCATGCATGCATGGGTAGACAGATGTGAGTGTGACGGACAATGTGAGCGAGAGAGATTTTCCGTATAGGTATAAATTATGTGCCATGATGATGCGATGGGGCATAGGAATAGAAATACCTCATCTTGTTGATGCAGTCTTTTCGTACTTAGTCTCATGTTCCCCGTTCCCTTTGCGCCTTTGTCTCTCCAGAGAAATACTACGCTTATGTATTTAGGTGTACGCGGTGGCAGGGTGGGCTTATGGATTCTCCATCTTAATACTGCTCATCTCACTTCCAAGATATCCAGAGGGAACAACACGCACTTCTACATTCAAATTGTTCTTACAAATCATTGTATATAATTTTGCTCCAAGTTTGTTCCACCTTCTAGCTGATTTTCTATTGTTATTTACCAAGCTTTATTATTATTTACACTTATTCTTATTATGACAATTAAATATTTTCCGGTATGATGCCTACCTATTTATAATTACAAAATAAATTGACTTTAAAATGATTAATTATATTATAATCAATATTGCTGAATCATTGATCACAAATGAAATTTTGCACGAACTATCATGTTTTGTTATATAAATATCAACTCATATAATTGCATCGGCGGTATCAAGTCAAGTATGCTTGCGTAGATAAATATCACAAAAACAAAAAACAATTTTCCAAAATGTAACTCCTACGTGAACTACCGTGTAAACTAACAGGGTGACTATATTTATTCATGTGCATTCACATTCCGTGCAGGTAAGGTACACACGAAAATCATTTTTCTCATTCTGTCCAGCTCGGGATATAGAATTTTTATGAAGTAGCTAGTAGTAATGTCAGTTAGCAATGATATTCCAGCAGCCAACCTACTATACACTGAAACATTAAAGCTTACGGTAAGCAGGAAGAAGGACATCATTACAGAGAAGACTTTGAAACCCATCCAAACCTTTGCTAAACCCGGCGATGACTGAAAAGTACAAAATATATCATGCAAATTATTCATTTGTATACGTGCAACAATTACTGTTGAAAGCATAAATGTTTCAGATGGAAATGCTGAACGTGTGTCACAAACCAACCTTCTTAACTCCAGCAGCAAGAATTGTTGCAGAGATTGTACGTGCAACACAAAGGGTGATAAGGACCGTTAAGACCCACGACGTAACAACATCTACAAAAACACAAACCTTCAAAATTCGTCTTGTCAATAAGATTTGTTGAAATATAGACGAAATATCTCACCTGTATATCGATCATTCCTTTCGATATAATTGACGTCTGGGCTTGGTGTGTACAAAAGTTGTACTTGACTTCCTACCTCCATGGTTAAAACCCACACGGACATGGCACCAACGACGAATGACACTGCATATGTATTCAAATATCATACATTGTAATTTATTAAGGGACAAACAAGTATCAAAATATTTATAAAAATCAAAAAAGGGCAAGTTGAAGATTTGAATTTACTTAAAATGTCGAAAACAACTGTTGAAACCCACCATGCCTTAAAAGGCAAGCCACAATTCCAGCTTAGTTTCATTTTAGCCCTCCCTGCAAACACTAAAAAGTATTGAGCTGTTAGTCACAGTGAGTTAGCGAGGAGAATGTGGAAACATTTAATTTTCTCTTCTGCAGAGAGAATCTTTGGCTCATTTTGTTATCCACTAAGGAAGGAACCTTGACTCGAGCATAATAAATTTTCACAAATTATATTCTACAAACGTAGCACCGATTGAGTTTCAAGTGCAGTGTACAATAATTACCACTGCATTTAATTTTGCAATGGAAGATATACTTTTAAACACCGAGTACCTATAACCACACGTTTAATACAAAACTGGTAATATATGCCCGTTGTGCATAACAGCACCTAACAGCACCGATGTCACATGAGACGTAATCAATTGAAACGAAACGAAGACAATTGTCGTACATAAACCATAGCACAAAGACGTTAACATATTTTTGTTCAATGCAGCAGCGTGAGGAAGTAACTACACAAAGTAATCTTTATTGCTTTACGGTATTCAATCACAAAAAAGATACATAGCTATATATTCATTTGTATCATTTAACACATGTAGATTCAAGATTTTGAACGAAAATTACTGTTATAACATCCCATCCCAATTCTAACCGATCCATCCTAATTATCTAAATTATGTCAGTAAAGAAGAATAAGTATGGAAGTAAACGTGTGAAGTTGCTCCCATTACTTAAGCATATACCTAATTGTGTACATTAATGATTTCACACTTTCGTTTCTTCTGTAGAATACTAATTTTGTAATGGTTCTGCCTCTCTATAATTATGTCAATATTGCATTGCTATTTGCTAACTAATTCAGCTCACGACTGCACACGTTTGACTAGACGTTAAGTTAAGACCAACTATGAAGAAAGATTTCAAATATTGTTCTTAGCAGAAGTAGGTGTTGCATCATGTACGGTCCAAGAATTCCTCAAATTTCTCATTCAACTGGTCCAATTTTTTCTCTAATTTTTGAACTCTCAATTTGACAATTATGCTGTTAAACTCGGAATACTCCTTAAATTCATCCGGTTGCATTTCATGACCCAACTTGTCCCTTAAATACGTCACTGTCATCTCCCTCAAATGCTCGAGATGTTCATGCTTCACCTTCTCATGAAGCATTGCCTTTCGTCGTTTGCTCACCACCGTGTACCCAGTTCCATCTAATAGTTTATTGAGGTGGTTCCGCATCTCGTGCATCTTATCCCATGCTGGAGTAACATGTTCCCTAATGAACTTCGCAGTTAGCGTTTTCATTCCATGTAAACGCGCAGGATGCAATGTGCTAAAGTTTTCCCGTGCCTTATACTTCTTTAAATTGCGAGTTTTCTCCAAGACCGGAAAGGCTTTTATTACAATTGAAATGAAATAGCTCGTGTACGTCAGCCAAACTTTCCGTTGGTGAACGACTTCTTTTGCTTCATGTACTCCAAGGTCTAACAAAGCTACCACAAAATTCAGGCCTAAGAAGACAATTAAAAATCCAAACAGAAAGGAATATATTGGGCCCAGGATTGAGTGTTTATCGACAAAATCATCAAATAATGAAACTCCAAGGATCTATATGGGTGGAACATGAAAAAAGTTTAGGTTGACAGCATGCTAGCATGCATTTTTAGTACAAGTTGCATTTAAAGGTACGAAACGAAGTAATGTGTATATATGACATACATGATCAATCAATGTAGTCAGGCTATCCATCCAGGTGGAAAACTCCCAAAGATGCTGACCAAATAGGAAGTACCCCGAGGAAGCAAATGCAACCAGAAAAATAGTTAAGATAAACACAAATGCCATTAGAAACCCGGAAGTCAGTTGCAAAGTCAATGCAAATGTAAGGAATCTCTTGTCTGTGAACATCAACAGTTTCCAAAACTTGATAAACACAATCGCCTGTGTACCACTAAACAAGTCCCTCTGAACGTAATTCCAATGTGCAACATTTTGAATGCTAACATATTCATCTCTTATATCGGTATCTACAGCGTCGACGAATTCCCTTGTAGCCAATAATTTTTTCAGCGCTGCACAAAGACAGGCAGTGACTAATATAATTATAACGATGTTCAGCCAAAAGTTTGCCCTTTGGAGATAATGCAATTTTTTTGGAGCTGTCCAGAAGTCATAAACGACCAAATATGTTAATACGAGTAAGGATATTGCGATCAATACGAGGCTGAGACTGTCCTCCAAATGTGTCCCATCTTCAAAAGGAACTAGCAGAATTGGAGAAATCTGTAGAAGAAAGAAGGACCCATTTTCTCGATGACCCATAACGAGCATATAGCTATCAAGATAAATGTGGGGTTCGTCTACTAACCCAAGATTGCACTGTAAATGTCCAAGTTGGTCCTTGCTCAATTAGAAGAACGACATCGACAAACTTGTTAACGTGCGGATTCAGCAGAGTAAACTCGATGAATATTGCCCGTGTGCGGTGATCCAGCCAACGTGTACGTTTCATGTACTTCAGTATACTTTGCGACTCCGGTTCTGTCCTCCCCAGTTCAAGAATGTAACCACCCCCATCGTAATAACCTTGATGGCCAGAGAATGACAATGAGGTGGACTGATTGTGAAATTCCCATCCGTCATTTGTGGGAGAGGCGGGTCGTCTCGATCCTTCAACTGGCTCCCATCGTGTATTATAGCTGTTTCGATCTTGGGTAGATTGCTTGAATCTCCCATGACAGTTTACAGGTAGACTTAAGGCTGTTATATTTTCCTCAATGCACGGGGCTTCGAACATGACATTAAAGAACAAAAATGAGCGGATGTAAAGATGTAATACAAGTTTATTGTAAATCCAAAGTAAATCATTCCAAATCAGATTTTACACATCAGAAATCAGTACCTGATTTTACCCTTTGCTGCCTTATTCTTGGAACTCCAATCAAAAGTGTTTTCAAATCAGAAAGCAACGTTGCATTATGAGGTTCAACGATGTCACCATTATAAAGTCTACGGGGGTGTAGATTTGCAATGACTACATGTTCTATGTAGTTGTATACGCTAAAATTAATTTGCTAATTTCAGTTAGTCAGTTTTCTCTTAATTATACAAGTGGTTTGTATTTTGTGCTGGCTCACGATGCTTCACTTCTAAATTTTACTTTTCCTTCTCCAAGATTATTCAATTGCATCATGTTACGTACGTTTTCAGTGACATGGTAGTTCTGACATTAGATTTAAATATAATTAACAATTAATCTATTATAATAATGTAGGTATACAAGAAAGGATTAGCTTTTTTGCAACATGATGGTTAAATACATCTTGATCATGTCCATGATAGGCAATGATTATCAACGGGACAATCAACAGGGCGCATAAAATCAATCGAAATAGTTTGTCCTTCACTTCTTTTTTCCGTCTAGCGGCTATGGTTAACCTCTGACAATGAGTGAGTGAGCAATTTTCAATAAGCGCATTGATTAGAAAAAATTGTATTGGGTTTTACTTGGAAAACTTACAAATATTTCATTTCCTTTCAGCGGGTGCTGCCCCGAGATTGGTTCAAACACTGTAAAGTTGTAAGGCAGCCTGTCCTCAGCAAATAATGGATCAGATATGTCGTAATTTTTTATTTGAAATCTTTCGTGTATCGATTGGCTCTATAGATTCACGTTATCACGGCACAAACAGTTAGTTATATTCTTCAGATCCCAATACAATAAAACGAAAATACGGTCCAATGAAAAGGTGTGCAATATGCCCAATTACCTTTCCTAGAATGGTATATAAAAGTGCCATAATGCATCCTTTTAATGGTTGGACCACGAACACACTAATTAAAAAGCATTCCACAAAGGACTCAAGCCATGCTCTGCTCCGCAAGTATCCGTAGCGGTTCCCGAATACAACAGTTATTGTGCAATTTCCCAGTATTATAATTATGCTGACTGTCCATGCAATGTAGATGAACCACCAAGGCCAAATTAAACATGATCGGATGTCTGATGGAAGCAAGCAAATCTCAAATGCTACTTGCGGTATCCAGTTTGCTTTTTCTTGCATTATGTGCTTTGTTTTCAATTCTTCTTCCAAAATTTGATCAAGATCCTCCAAATACTCTTCTGTTACGACCTCAGTCCACGGCGCCTCGTGGTATTTATTACCTACTGTGGCAAATTGGGGATGATGCGGCTCCTCTCGGGTCCTATAAGATTCCCCATCAGCTTCGTCATCCCTCCCCTTTGTCTTCTTTTTATCCACTTTCTTTCTACTTGCAATCTGCTTATCGATCAAGTTTTCCACGTCCGTGATATCATTTTCTCCTTCGAAAATAAACGAATTTGGATCACGATCCCGGACAGAGTGAACAATTGCTCGTCTACCTAATCGAAACACACTGTGTGCCTGTCGGTCTTCATCTTTAACCCCATCAAGACTGAAAATAAATCTCTGATTGTGTAATTCTGCATCAGAGTTCGAATAGTTGTCTCCCTCAGCTGCATTCTTCGGAGGGTCAGCTCTTGCTCGCTCTTCTATCCAACCCTCCAAAACCGGGATATCTGTCGAGGGAATGGAAAAAATTGAGTCAGAAGAAGACTCTCTGGAAGAAACTATGCTGAATTTTTTTGGTCGCAATCCATAATCATGGTCATCATTGTCTTCCTCCAGTTGACTCATTAAGGTTTGGCGTCTCGCTCGCGCTGAAGGAACTTCAGTTTCGTCTTTTGGTTTTGGAATATACATGTTCTTCCCCCCAAACTGAGTCTGTGCCGGGATCACGTTATTCCATATGATTACTGTTGGAATATACCGCGGACGTATATTACTATAGAAAAGAATCGACGACAGACTCAGTTGTGGCGTTGTTTTGTGATTAATCACAAATCTTCAAACAGTTCATTATAAACGTGTAAAAAATACCGGAATAAAATAACCACAATGACTCCAAAGGGAAGAGATAATCCCACGATGCAGACGGCCTTGATGAAGGCGTACACATCAATTGACCACCGACGAACTCCTAACTCAATCATTCCGGCTAAAGTCAACATTGGACAGCACATTTTAGAGAACTATGTGAACTGACATTATGTTTGTTAATGGACACTTTTACAACTTTTTCATACATTTATCCCGGGTTGGTGTACCATGAAACCATACATCCATCACTCCATCCAGCAATAGGTAGGTTGCTAATATAGCCATCGCGCAAGTCAGCCTCTCACACCGGGTAAACGGATTCCCTGGCGAGCTTCTGAATATGCTGGCCAACAAATTAACATCATCAAGCTGTTGCATTAGGTTTTCCTTGAACCGAACGAGAAATTTCCTTTGGTTAGCTTTTGTCGTTACTGGAACATCCTGAATCACACTACTTTCCTCCGCAGTAACACGTAACCACTTATTTATGTAGAAATGCCAGCTTTCGCTTTCCCCCATGAAAGTCTTAATCAAGATCTTTCGGCAATACCATGCAGGGTCAGCACCAGAGAAATCCGTCCAAATTCGAATTCTTTCCAGCTTTCCCAAATCCTTATCGCATGATACTAAAAATGTGTTTACTCCACCGCGATAGAAAACATTGTGGCTACGATTTTTCAGTGTGAATACCTGCAAGAATAAAGAGCTACAATATCTTTAATACTTAACGAATACGGTACATGTAAATATTATTTGTCAAACGTCAAAGTGAATCGCATCTCACTTACCTGACTCCGGCCGTTCGAACCATACATGGTCATGCTAACTGAGGATGTGGTTCCTGCCCAGCAATTGTAACCAGTTGCTACTGTTATCAAATAAAAGCGACTTGTCGGGCTGACTTTCAAATCTGCCATGATTGTAAGTCCAACATTTCTGCGAGCATCCCGAGCGTCAAACCAATAACAAATTCCCAGGCCCACCAAGTACGCGACCAGTATCACACAAACCTATTCAATTCACTTTGTACATCAATAACACGAACAAATTTAATTACCTATAACCTACAGTCTCGAGATACCAATTTTACCGTTATAAGCACAACAAAATTTCGCCAGTCACGCTCACAAGGTGGAGCACATATCCATATCCATGCATCATCCGGGAAACTGTCGTTTATCGGCTTATTTACGTTCAGAATTGACGTCACAAACCCATCCATAGTGAGCATTTCGACCATTAGAAACGACGCGTCATATTTTCTTGGTTAATGTCGGAGAGGAGGAGTCCACCAGGGTTGGTCTTCCCATGTCTCTACACGATGATCTTTATGTAATTTATAGCTTATAGCCTACGTAGCCATTTAAAAAAAACATGGGAAATGAAGTTTCTACGGTCACACATAAAATAGTCATTACAAGGGAATCCTGTGCCCAGGCCCACCCAGACCCAGACCCACGGTCACACAACAGTTCAATAACTCTATTGCAGCTCCTGGAAGAAACACAGAGTACTAAAGTCAGTAGCCAGAGACGTAGGTAATTTATATCTAACGAATGAAGGCCTGTTTGAAAGCAAGAACCCCGAGAAAACTCCACTACACAAAAAAAAAGTAGGTAGCACCTCGTTGCAGCATTATTAGCGACGACGATTAGTTGACTGTTTTTTCTGCAAAAGTACAAAGTTTACATATGTCCATCTGTTCATTTCGTCCTTTCGTATTCCAGTTTTCCTACCTAGTTTTTTCTTATGCATTATATCAATAATAAAAATTATGTAGGGCAAGCGCAACGTTCGTCGCAATTTCAACGTCGTAGTTCTTTAGATCTTTGCCTTCTCGCCTTGCTGGTAGTTGGTGTCATTTCCAGGTGTGATCCATTCCCTGATAATAATGGTTTCATAAAAGTTGATGAGCCTTTTCCCTCCTGGCTTTCATCCCGTCCTACTCCCCGCCTCCGCATTTCCCTATTTTCCCTGCGAAATCTTCACAAAAGAAATGAGTCTTCCCGTGGAGAACCCTTTTCCTTCGCTCTTATTCTTTAACAAGGCATGCAAAATGTGATTTTTCCCAGGATTTTCTCATCTTCCAGGATAGACTTGACAGACGAAGAAGGCAAATACAAGTAAAGAAATTATTGATCTAACACATACCTCGTTTGCATTGTTCACACAGCCAATGCCGGTATACGTGAGTTACACCAGCACATCCAGACATCCCAAAATGAAATTGTACCTTTCTTCACAAAAGAACGCAACCCACGTTTTTTCAGCTCCCACTTTCCCTTCCAATGTACCACCATGTGTGCACCCGCGGTAGGTTCTCGCCTTTTCACATGAAATCCAGTAACAAAACCGGCAGTAAAATGTATCGATGCGTACGGGCATGGCTACCTCGGAGGAGTAGATAGATAGTACTTAACAATATTTTATGTTGCATAACCACGTGTGCGAAATGTATCAGACAAAAACTATGTTCAGCTGCATTGAGGTTTTCACCATGATCATAATGTAGGTATCACACACGTTAAACCGACCTATTGTGTAGTGCTTGCGCTTTTTATAATGGAATAAAATGGTAAAAGCATAATTTCCTGGGCAGCTCGACGAGAAAGCGTGATTCAAGATTCAACTCAAACGCTATTCGTCGTGAAAACAATGTATTCCATGCACATTGCCCGTGGTGGCATATTTCCGATTGCATGCAACGTGATTCAGTTTTGAGTTTCAATTTGGAATAATAAGATCCCTTGCAAGATTCGCCTATTTTTCATCCTTCCTGGAGGAGTGTTGATCCTCACCGCACGCAAAGTAACGGACTCCTTCCAGGGGATACGGTATTACATCTACTGGTATAAAGGGACTTTTGGTGGTTTCCCTTTTAGCATTGGTCACATTTGTATGAAATGAGAGCCTGGTTCCACATGAGAGATATCCCCTAAGGTACTGCAAACTTCTCTTGATATCGCATTTTACTTCACCATGCTGCAGCAAACTTGAGGGTATCCAAAACGAACTAGGCAGTAAATATATATGCTTGTACTTTACTGGAATCACAAAAGATTATACATAATATAATACCAAATCGAGATATATGCTTTTGGCTAAGCACAAAAGAAAAAAAATCTGAAAGGGTGCCATCATTCTTATTCCCCTGTTCCTGTAATTCTTTCATTTGGCATGATGAAATATACATGATTTCCCACAAACTATTGCTGCATCAACATCCGTTCTCCGGAAAAGGTGTAGAGTACAAATTATTTGTAGTTAGTCCACAATAGTTTTCCCCTATGAATAGGTTGAGACGACAATGAAGGAAAAAGATTTGTAATGATTTATCATTTGCACACATCCACCTTTTCATGGTGGATGCTACGATGGAGCTATTAAACACAACATGATATTTGAGTGCAACTGTACATTTTCTCATGATACTGATGTCTTACCTAATGATACTTCTTATTTTGCATTTCCAAGCAAATCCTGTGCACACAGTAGCGTAAAATAGCTCTACTGCAGCCCTTGGAAAAGAGGAGACATAAATTTAGCCAGAGTTGAAAAATTCTCGTCTAGCTAATTTATAACGATTTCTTGCTTTTCGCTAGGCAAAGTTTCCATTAGGAGAAAAAAACTAGTCGTGTGAGTTCTAAAATATATTGTGCTAGCATTACTTTCTCAGAATATGCTATGCCTTTTAGAGTATAAAATATTGTGTGTATGTCATCATGAAAAGTATACTACTACGATTTTCATTGCAGTAGTTTTAATCTTAAGCAATTCTCCAACTGTCACTAGCATTCGCGGAATGCTTCATTGCTAGAGAAGTAAAAGTAAACCGTAATATAAAATATTCATGGTTGAATATGCAGGGTGAACTCCAGAGATATAAGGATACAGAAGGATCGTGAATGATATTTCGTAAGCAGGAGTCTTTTTTATACTATGAATGTTATCATCGCATATGCTGCTTTTGGCATGTCAATTCTCGATTGAACTTTGAACTTGCTATTTAGTAGAGTTAAATTATATGTTTATGTTTTTCATTTATTAAAAAATGGGAAAGGAAAACTAGCTAAAATCATTTTATGTAGTTAAAAGGAACACTATCTACAAAAAAACCTCTGTTATAACGATAGGATTAGGATACAAATATACGAACTTGCTTTTTAATAGGGTCAATTTTATGGTTATGTTTTTCATTTGGATTAAAAATGTTACAGGAAAACTTGCTAAAATATTGTTTATGGAGTTAGAAACATGATCTTCTACAAAAACCTTGGTTTAATTTTTTCTGTTATAATGATGGGTTTAGACATATATTTATGGCGTGTTTCTTCAATTCAGTCATATACTTGAAACAGGGCAAAGACTCCCTTGACTCCAGTTCCAAGGTCCACCCGTCAAATTTTCTGCCCATTCCAGTTTTTAGTTGTTGTTGTTGTTTTTGTCAATTTTTTCTGGAGTTTTTTTTAGCAGTTGACCATGAGCCCGAAGCAAAAAAAGTTTACTGACCGACGAGAAGAAAAACAGTGCGGATAATTATTAAATTAGGCATGCAAAACATGCCTACTTTAGAAATACACACCTGTCCCGCTACCAACTACCTATGTTACTGAGAAAACATTATATACATCCAGTTTTGTAAAATTTGTAAAATCTCATTATTACAAATCTCTCATTGGTCAATTGAAAGGGTTGAGCAAGGAAGAAATGAGATGGAAAAATGCCAAGATGATAATATGCTTTTACCTCAAGTTGTTATAATCGTATGAGTACCGGTGTTATTACATGTTTTTGCGTGATGGCAATTTTCTTTATATATACTCAATATCTGTCGTCTGTGTTATAACACAAGCTTCTTGTCTTACAGGACTTTTTTAAACGTGTTTTTCATATTTTTTAATACCAAAACCCAACAACCTAACACTCTTTTGGAGTGAGCAAGGTCAGCGCTAGGGTGCCATTGGCATTCTTGAATTTGTTGCTGAAAGATATATCTCATCGTTAGTATAATGTATTTTATGAACCTATGTAAGTATAATGTAACCTTGATTTGTAAAATGTCAAGCATTCATAACATTTTTTGCAACATGGACAGTCACGAATGATTGCTGCTCCGTGAAAGGTTTCATGCCAAGACGGAGAATATTGAAAATTCTTTATGCAAGTTAAAATTAAAACTTGTCAAGGATTCCAGGGTTTTGTGTCAAGTTTTTATGCCAGTTTTACATGGACATCCCTTTCCACCATGAAAATCTTAAATAACCTGTGTACATAGGTATATGACATTCTAATAAGTATAATACCTAATAATGCTACTAGCAGCACTTAATTGTAGATGATGAATGTTTGTCCAATTGAAGACAGCAAGGATCATGTTCCTAAAAACATTCTTGTTAGCTTTACGTATAGCGAGAGCTAGAGGTTAAATAATAGGGTATACTACGGGATTTTTCCTTTGAAACTCCTTTTTTCCCATTTTACCACCTCCACTCCGTAATAAGCATCTCTATCAACGTAATAAGTAAGGATATCTTCTAGTTGAAGAGGATATAGGTACAAAAAACTTGTTCGTTAGGGCATAGAGGATATTATTATTTTGTTTATAGTTTGGGCTTGAACAAATCAAACATTATCTGTATCCTTTTGAACCATATCTTTCATGTATTTCCTTTCGTATTTTTGTTCTTTCGTATCTTTTGATAATGCGAGTCGTCGACTTTACTTATGTAGATTCATGGTCCTACAGACGCCAATACAAACCATGTCCGCCTATATAAACGCCAAAAGAGTTAATCCACTTCGCTTACTTGCACTTTGGCTTTGCAAGGTTCAACTAAATCGTTAGAGACTTTTTGCTGTATTTCATAAAATCCAACATGATCCTCGTACTAATATTACTAGTGGTTCTGGTAATATACTGGTTTTTGAAAGAATCTGCAGAAGCTCGCAAGAGACTACCAGGTAAAATCCAATTCCCTTTATTACCTGTCTTTTACAAGCAAAATGCAAATGAGAACTGATTTCGCTAAATTGTTTTCAACGTCAAAATAGGGCCAATTCCCCTTCCAATTGTCGGGTCAATGCTCCACATTGCCGCTACACATCCAGTTGGATTTGTAGCGCTGGCAAAACTTGCCAAAAAATATGGGGATGCTATCTTCANTTGGATTTGTAGCGCTGGCAAAACTTGCCAAAAAATATGGGGATGCTATCTTCATCCGGCTGGGACTCAATGACTATGGTATGACAAAAATTTACGTTTTACGCTTAGCATTATATTTGCAACTAGAATAATTTAATTCAAATTATATTTTGCAATTAGTTTTCGTCCAGTCGTATGACTCAATAAAGCACTTTTACGGCGGGGAAGACTGCATTGATCGCCCTTGTGCTGGGGTTTGGCATGAACGAAACTTCTACAAAAATTTGGGTAAATAAAATTCAAACAATATTACTAGTACGCATTGCACAACCTTCCCGGCTACAACTGGTGATTGTTTGATCAGGTATCATCTTTGGCAACGGTACGGTATGGACGGAAGTCCGAAAGTTTAGCACTCAATGCATGCGAGGATTTGGCTTTATGAATAAAAACTGGAACAAGGCAATTTTGAAGGAGGAAGTTGGCAACTTGATGAAACATATGGATGACGAGATTAACTCAAATCCCAACAAAGTCATGGCGTTTAATGCGTCAGGAGTGGTGAAAGTGAGCTTCACGAATTTAATCTGCGCCGCTGTTCACGGAAAACTGCATGATTACAACGATAAAAAGCTACAAGGGCTTGTCATAGCGCTTGACAAGTTTTTCCGGGCGAGCAGTCAAGGGGTCGCATTGATGACGGCGTATCCAATACTCCGCTTTATCTTTGGGAGGATGCTTGGGTATAACCAGCAGATTGAGTCGGTCCAAGGGGTTCATCAATATAACCGGGAGCTAATCGACGAAAGGAAAAAGTTGGGAATTTACAAAACTGGCGATCCCTACTTGCTACATTGATGCCTTTTTGCAAAAAATGGAGGAAACTAAAAATGATCCAAATACCCTTTACACATGTATGTTCCATCCTAAATACAAATACGCATTCAAGCACCCCTTATTCTTGAAAATAACGTTAATGATTAGGTATTCATGTTTTGTTGCTCTTCTTTTAGATGATCAGATTTCTCGTAACGCTTACCGACTTATTTACAGCGGGTATGAATTTCACTATAATGCATTCCTAGTTCAAGTAGTAAAATATGCCTAAAGAATTTGCCTTTATGAATTTGTTTACAATGATTAGGGGCAGAAACTACTGCAAACTGGCTCTTGTTCGCTCTTCTCCTTTTGATGGCTCATCCCGACAAGCAAGAAAAGATGTACCAAGAGTTGCAACGAGTTGTTGGCGACAGGCTTCCCGAACTTGAAGACAAAGACGAGTAAGATTTGCTGACTCAACCATCTATGGTACATTATTGTTTAGTGATTAACTAATTAATTGAAACCCAAATTGTGTTGCAAACAGACTAATTTATACGCAAGCATGCATGCACGAAATTCATCGATGGTGTTCAGTTTCTGTGAACATTGGCCCGCGTCAGGTGGTCAGAGATTTCAAATACAATGGCAAGATTGTTAAAAAGGTATAGATATTGAGGAACATTTTCTGACTATTCTTGTTCTTGTTGCACACTACAAAATTATTAATAATTTTTCCAACCGCACAGGGCACACACGTTCTGGCTAACATCTTTCCCGTCTTTACTGATGAGAAATATTGGGGGGACCCCAAGGTATATCAGAGTATATAAAGGAAGTCTTTGCCAATGGTTGAAGTTTAGGTAAATTTAACCCTATTTATAAATCCGTGCAGGTATTTCGCTCCCGAAAGATTCATTGGAGAGGATGGCCAGCTAACAAACTTGGAAAGAATGCATATAGCATTTGGAATTGGGGTAAGAAGAGGCAAAGAAACTAGCTTACGATTAGTCCCGTAAAAACTAGCGTAATAACCACTCTTATTGAATTTATTTTAACCAGAGGAGAATCTGCTTTGGGGAAATCATTGCCAAGGACAGTGCCTTTATATATTTCACAACCATGATCCAAAGGTATCGGTTCCAATTACCTGAGGAGTACAACGGGAAAATGCCTAGTCTCAAAATGCTGGAAGGAATTACAACCTGTCCCACTAATTTTAAAGCAAAGCTGATTCGACGACACTAACCACCTAGTGTTTTGCAGTATTTAATAATAAGCGCTTATACAAAGCTATGATAACTGATAACCATTTATACATACATTTAGAAGTATTATTGTATTGTAGATCTTCACGAGTGAATGTTTTGTATCAAATAAATTAATCTGATATACGATTTTCTGTTTTAAAGTAATTGTACAAAACTGCATTGATCTTTTAAAGACATACCTATTTGCCTTAATTAACGTTTGCGATTCTTTAAACAATTTAAGCGTTCAGATGTTGAGCAGAAATGAACTACAATTAACGCTACTCAGAATCAGAAAATTATATGTTTATATACGCATGGAAATCTACAGACAAGATGCAAAAATGCCCTTGGATCGAATATTAGCGAAACTATGCATATCTTGTCCTAGCTGAACTGAATGGAGGTGTGGTGATGGTGAGGATAGCATAAATTATGGAATAGTTAGTTATGGTAAGCAACCATGGCCAAAAGAATCTTGACATTGGCTCGAAAACTGGTTGAGTTGCATTTTGTTCATATAACCTATCCCAAAACAGGTTTTTTATTTTTCATAATTTCTATGTAATTGCCCATGGCATGACACATATTTTCTGTAATTAATCAGTTTAAAAATACTTATGCCGGAATTAGAGAACACGAGGGTCCGTTTACGTTACTTTCCATACGCAGTGTAATAATATGGCTATGTGGAAAATGGAAAATACAAAGATGACATACAGTAATCTTAAATCAGGCAAGCGCATGATGCATTAAATATATAACACAGATGCACAAGGTCACTTATGTAACCTAACCTTAGTGTCGCATCAATATACATAACATAACACCCTCATTGAATCCATTCGAAGGTAAGCAGGAAAACTGAATTGACATCGAAGGTCACCACATCATATCATGATGTGAGCTTACCCAGCTGGATATTACAAAACAAATTTTTGGAACAAATTAAAAATATTATAGTGTCGGGTTTGAGATGGAAAAAAGTTAAAGAATTGATTAATTAAAATATGGTTGAAAGCATTTTCATCGTCTTCGGGTTACGGCTAGCTGTACTACGGCTTCTACAAGAATACCTCAAATCAAGAAAGCGACCACCAGGTGAGTCCGTCGTCGAACAAAACAATTTTATCAAGTTAGATTTTGTTGGGAGAACCTCTGGATGTTGTGTTTCTGCAGGTCCAATTCGATTTCCAATAACTGGAACAATTCTTCAAATCTCACGTCCACATCCCATTAGCTTCATCGCGATGGATAAACTCAGCAAAAAATATGGCGATGTAATGAGCATGAAACTCGGACTGGTTGATTACGGTAGGAAACTAAATGGAAAATTCCATTCGCAATAAACAAATCTGTGCAAACACGAACGCATCTGGCTGGCCTTCAATTTAAAACATAAATATTTTTATTATTATCGTTGTTACTGCATTTTATAGTCGTTTTATCGTCTATTGATTCCATAAAATTTTTCTATGGACATGACGCGTGTATCAACCGTCCTTGAGCAGGAGTATGGCTGGAGAGGTATTTTGGCAAAAACTTAGGTTTGATATACGATACATCTTCCTCGTAAAACAAAACGGAAGGAAATATCCTGCAGGAGCTTTATAAAAAAAACTCGTGGACTCATATCCAGGTGTTCTATTTGGCAATCGGGACGTGTGGACGGAAATGAGAAAATTTACTTTGAAAACGAATAGGCAAGCCGGTTATCTAAATCGCCCTTAGATGCAGCCTATCTTATACGAAGAACTAGGTGCTCTTCAAGCCAGGATCAATGAAGAAGTTTCCGCCGACCCCCACCAAATTCTAGAATGTACTGCGTCAGGCATGCTAAAAAACTGAGTTTTACCAATATCACATGTTCCTTGCTCACTGGAAAGCGACACTCCTACGATGACAAAGAATTACAAGAGTTGATAATCGCACAAGAAAAGTTTTTCCGGGCAAGTACATCTGGAGTAGCAGTTATGACTGCGTGCCCCGTTCTCAGGTTCATTTTGGGAAAATTCCTCGGGTATCACACTCAAATGGAGTCGGCGAAGGAACTCATAAATATGCTTGCGTAATATAATAATGCAGTTAGCCCGACATATTTGCTGAATATGTGAATAATGTTAATGTTGCTGATGCTATCTGCGGTTATTTATGGATTAGAAAGTTATCCTGGAACGGGAGAAACCTGGCAAGTACAGAGACGGAGAACCGGAGAAGCCACTTGGTATGGTGGATGCATTTCTCCAGAAAATGGAGGAAACCCAGGATGATCCTAATACCATGTACACAGGCAAGCAGTAAGAAAATGCTGAGAACTAAATTGTGCTAGATTTTGCATACCTTTTGGGTTTGCGTATGCTATAAAACTATGTAAATATGAAATTGTACTTTTTACAGAGGAGCAACTGCTCGTTCTCATAACGGATTTCTTCATGGCAGGAATTGAAACCACAGCAAATCTAGTCGCATTTGGAATTCTGCTGCTGATGACACATCCGCATCCGGACAAGCAGGAAAATTTATTTCAAGAGATCAATGCCACAATCGGCACCCGAACGATGGACGTTGAGGATAAGAATCAGTAAGTGTGAGCTTAGCAATCATCAAGGAAGATGCCCTCTTACATGCCTAAATGTTGCATAAATTGCTTGTGTATAGAATGATCTATGTGCAAGCTGTAATTCTTGAAGTTCATCGCTGGGCAAAAGTTGCTATAAGCCTGGGTCCACGACAGACTGCGACAGATTTGCATTATAATGGATACGTGATTAAAAAGGCGAGCCTATAAATTCATATTTATTTCATTTTTGTTTTTCAATATGATTATGTATGTGTACTCAAATGTGCATATATTATATTATAACTATCGTTTCTTGCCCACACAGAGGACCAATGTAACTGCTTATTTTGTATACAGTATTTGACGACAAGGAACATTGGGGCGACCAGGATTGTTTTCGCCCAGAACGCTTTATTGGAAAGGATGGCAAGCTAACAAAAACCGAAAGACTAATTCCATACTCAATCGGTAACATCAAACGAAATTGCCAAACTTAAAAATGTCAACTTCACAATTAACTATTGATATCTTATTGAAATTTTTACAGGAAAATGGATTTGTGTAGGAGAACAACTGGCTAAAGACAGTTCAGCACTTTACTTGGTCACGTTAATTCAAAACTACGAATTCCGAGTGCCTGAAGAGTACTGTTGTGGAAAACTCCCAAGCCTGAAGCTCGTTGAGGCTATTACTGTGTGTTCAGAGAATTTTAAAGCTAAATTTTTAAAGCGAGAGAAATAAAGGCTTTTTATCATGTTTAAATTACGCACATTGAACAACGGAAAGTTGAATCATACTTACAGGATTTATATTTTATATAGAGGTGTATGCCGGGTTTTATTTATATTATAATAGATATTATAATACATTGTTTATTCCGATTATGTGACAATGTGTATTTTATGTCAATCAATAGGAACATGACAAGTGATTAATAAGTCCTGAAATGCTTTTGAAATTCCATTTGTTTATGTTTATTTGGATTTTATTAATATAACATGTATCATGGGCTGTTGTAAAACCCTCCAGTTTCACTAGTAAGATATGATTTCATATCATGAATAAAACTTTGGAAAACCATGGGAGAAGCGGCATGAGACAAGGTTTGTCTATTTGCCGACTGTCAACCACACGCGACGCAATACCTATCGCTATATCTTCGCATTTCGCATCCCATGTGAAATTATATATCCAACTTACAGACGACTGGCGGCATGAAGCATGGCATGTTTAATTCCAATTCCATTTATATCACGCTGTGACTGTTATCTCACTTAGAATAGAACCTCACGAAATCTAAAGGATTGAAATAGGTCAACTGTCAACACACGATACATTATGAACATGTTTTGATTTACACATGATTTACTCAATTATACAGTGTGCATAACTAAACAACTCAAATCAGGACGAACATCAGCTAAAAAAATAATATTATAATTTCCCCTAGGGGTGGATTTATCCAGTATTTACTGGATTTTTGATTAAGCCGACTGCGTTGAAGAGAGAGTGACAAAGTTATAAAGACAGTTTAGAATATGAGTATTAGTCTAGCAATTGTTTTGGGGATTGTTGCTGCAGTCCTGTGGCTGGTTTGGGATATCTTGGATTCAAGGGATAGACCACCAGGTTAGGTTATAAGCCAGAAGTACAATATAATTAAGTATAGATTTACACTAGTCCGATTCTGAGAAGTGGCGATTGTACATGAAATATATCATAAATTGGTTTTTATCAAAGGACCCCTTCGTCTACCGCTGTTGGGAACGCTTATGCAAATTGCATTTGCACATCCTGTTGGTTTTATAGCATTGGATAAGTTTAGTAAGAAATATGGCGATGTGATGAGCATAAAACTGGGGTTAGTTGATTCAGGTATGGTTTTAACCGAACTGTCGCCATATTATTATTTCTTACCTTATTTTCAGGTTAGAAATTGTAATGTGAATTAATGTGATAATGTAAAATGTAGTAATCCTGTCGTCTTATGAATCGATCAAGTTTTTCTATGGTGGAGACGATTGTTTGGATCGCCCATGTGAAGGGATCTGGAAAGAAAGAAATTTCAACCAAAATTTAGGTAATTAAGTATATCTTTCTCCTCCTATCCCTGCTTCTTTTCTGTATTATAAAATATTACTTTCATCATAAATCTTCTCTCATTATACTCATTCTTGCCGTAGGCCTTACCTTCAGTAATGGCGCCGCGTGGGCGGAAATGAGAAAGTTCACTTTGAAAACAAGTAGACAAGTCGGCTTCTTAAACCGCCAATGGATGCAAAAACTACTGCACGAAGAGCTACGGGAGTTTCAAGTCCGCTTAAATGAGAAAGTTTCAGAAAGCCCTGATCAAGTGTTAGAATTTTCTCCGTCGGGTTTATTGAAACTGAGCTTTACAAATATAATTTGTGCACTTTTAACTGCAGAACGACATGCTTACGATGACAAAGAACTGCATGATCTCGTCATTGTCAGTAGAAAAGTTTTTAAGGTCAAGTACAGCTGGTCTGGCGATAATGTCGGCGTACCCAGCCCTTCGATTTATTATGGGGAAATCCCTCGGATATGACGCCCAAATGGAATCTATGAAGGGAACTCATCAGTATTCCCATGTAAGGATGTAAATGATAAATTATAATATGTTTAAATTTGTACATGGTTAACTCTTGGTCTGGAATAAAATTGTAATCAGAAAGTGTTGACGAAACGGAAAAAGCTTGGAAAGTACAAAGTTGGAGTAGCAACGTGCTTCGTTGATGCCTTCCTTCAAAAAATGGAGGAAACCCAGGATGATCCGGATACGTTGTATACAGGTGACAAACTTACTTGAAGGGTAAAATGATAGCCAATTTATAATACTACAGCATAAAGTATTTTGAATGAGCATTTTATTAAATGTTTCAGAACAACAATTACTGGTTATAATCGCCGACTATTTCCTTGCGGGAATTGAAACAACCTCAAGTTTAATCCAGTTTGCTATTCTATTGCTAATGACGCATCCTGAAAAGCAGGAAAAGCTGTATAAAGAAATCAAACTTACCTTGGGCACCCGAATGATGGGCATTGAGGAGCGGAACAGGTGGAATGTCAATTTCTAATTTGTCATAATTCAGTACATTCATAAAAAATAATTAGCACTTGTCAAACCTTACTCTTTGCTTGACACTTGCAATAATTAGAATGGTGTATTTGCAAGCTGTAATCCTGGAGGTACATCGCTGGGGGAAAATAGCAATTAGCTTAGCACCAAGACAGGCAACGACAGATATCAAATACAAAAGTTTTCGCATTAAAAAGGTACCTAATACCTGTTCGGATTCACTTGACTTCAGTCTAATAAACAAAGTACATACATTCAGTTGATAATAATAAAATTGCTTCAGGGGACCAACATAGTTCCAAACATGTACCCCGTTTTCAACGACAAAAAATACTGGGGAGACCCAACCACATTTTCCCCCGAGCGATTTATCGGGAAAGACGGAAAACTGACGAGAATGGAACGAATGATTCCTTTCGGATTAGGTAATCCGCAGTATTATTACGTACATCAAACAAAGTAACAATAAACCTCATAAAACACAAAAACAGAATATCGGTAAACTTTTATTTTAGGTAAGCGGATTTGTGTCGGAGAGCAACTTGCAAAGGACAGCTCGATCCTTTATTTAGCAACATTAATTCAAAATTACAAATTCCAAGTACCAGAGGAGCACTACC
>JAANSN010001103.1:3769-38630 GCA_036850665.1 Dicranocentrus wangi | reverse complement strand
AATTGAATACTATCGCACAATTTTGGGTGGATGATAAAATGATAATCTTGAAGTGCCTTTATTATATTGATATTTGACAACGATTATGACGTACCTAAGACTCGATTTATCCATGATGGATAGACAGAAATAGCTTGAGCGTCACTATAATCTTCAGATTAGATCATATGCATTTGAAACCAGAGACAAAGGATTCCATAATTCCATTTGTTTGGGCGACAATCAGAGAGGATAATAATACATGCCACACGCTGACGTTTCCAATTTATAATTTTCCTGAGACCATCTCCTCCTTCTCCTCTTTAAACAATACATAATATGAAATGAGTGGCTGGTGCGTGCGGTGGTAATAACAGTGGTCTAATATAATTAATGCCATCGCATCACACACCTTTCCGAACTTCAATTCTACATGAATTGCTTTCCCTTCAAATAATAATAACGGTAATTTGTAAATTGCACTAGAACAACTTCGCCAATAAAAATGTCTCAAATCCCACGTCAGCTGTGACAGCTGATGATGATGTGCGATATGGTGGTGGTGTATTATACATGGAAAACAAAAAAATAAAATAAAAAATGATGATGACTTACATGATTTTTCTGTTGAAATAGGAAACCTCCGAGGTTTATAAATTAAATTTTGCAAAAGATGTAGTAAAGCTCCACTCCACACGTCACTCGAACTAAAGGATAATGTTCAAGTTGTTTTTGAAGATACACTGATAATTTTTGTTTTTGAAAGCTTATTAAAAATACACCTTGTTTTTCTCAGTTTCAGATTTGTTTTGTTTTTGAAATGTAAACAGTTTCTTTTAAGAGTTTCACGTTTCACCAAACTTTATATATACGAATTCAGCTTAATTTCAATATCCAATTTTCCGTCGTCCGTAATTCTTATTAATTACCATTTAGATACAAAATTTTTTTTTGGAAAAAGTTCCCTGTATTTTGAACACGTTTGTCAGTCAACTTGTGTGGGTATAAACGAAAGTTGGGTTTCTTTTTGACGTGGTGATGATATATATATATATGTATACTGTTCCGAAGGACCTGCTCCCTCCCACAATAAATATTTTCCTCCTAATTATTATTGTGTGTGGTCTCAATTAAGGTGACGATACCTCCAATTGGATGGTGGTGGATATGTGTCGCACAGAGAGCAGCTGGCTGTCACAATATCTCGAACAGTCCTCTTTCTGGAAAAATATAATGTAAGTTTGTTTGCCCCCTGAAGAGTTTCTCTCAGTTTATAATGCTCCTTGAGGATGAGGTCAGGTCTAGAGAGAGAGAGAGATATTTTCAACAGTTTTGGCAATGTCAGGATCATCCAAAATTATACGTACTTTTAGGTTTTTATTCTCTGTCATCAACGAGTTAATATATTTTGTGGGATGATGATGATGACGTATGATGAGTAATGCAGAGCTGAAAGTTCGAGGAGGATGATGGAAGAATGAAAAAGAGGAGTGGATGATGATAATATTATATTGATGTGGGTGATACGATATGATAGGATGTGGGAAGCTTTTATACTATGCTTTGTATATTAGGAGGAATATGCTTAAGTTTATGTATGTACTTAAAAAAGATATATAATAATATAATATGTATCCGTCCGTGTGTATGTAAGTATGTATACGATATAATATATCTTGTACCAATATCATCAATGATGCTCTTCTCTGTGTGCAAGTTTCACATAGTTGGGGAATACCTACGAGTTTTTTTTTATATATTGGCTTTTTTGCTGCTGCTACTACTACTGCTGCTCTTCGTACTCGAAGTCGTCGGCGCAAGCTAATGTGCAAAATGTTCGACTACTATCCATATACGTGCATATATCTTGTTCTTTGGTATCTCTGTGCTGCTGTGGGTATTGTGGGAGAATGTGAAGTGTGTACAACTGTGTGCAGTGCATCCAATTCTATATATATATGTGCACACAAGTAAAAAAATTCAAAATGAACGATAATACGAGAGGATTTGAGAGGATATAGGATTGGGGATGTACGTAAGGTGGTCGTGTATTATGTGCTCGTGTGTACATCTATCGAATTCATATGAACATTGTCTTCGAATCTGTTTGTGTTTGTTGTAAAACTTGTAATGTACTTCACGCACATACAAGGCTCAAGGCTCTCAGAGAGAGGAGAGGGGTAGTAAGGTGGGTAGAAAGTACTCATTTACACCATCAGTGAATAACCCACCTCCACCGACACCCACTTAAAGTATACGGTTACGTTGTTGTATAAACCCTTATATGTAGTTCAAGTAAGTACTTGAACATGAGCATGAACATCATGCTTTGTTTGAGAAATAAAATGAGATGTGATGTTATGATAAGGAAAATTAGGACTACTTGGGTTAACTTAAAAGAACTTTTTAGGACCTCTAAAAAGCCCAAAATGAATTCATTGGGTTAACTTAATTAGGCCTTGAAGGTATTGAGGTTCATGTGTGTGAGTGACGTATGCGTACGAGGTGCATGCATTTCTGTTATTTTTCTATATCTGTTATGCTTAGAAAATTAAGGTCTCGTAAATCGTGATAGTATATCATCCTACCAATATAAATTTACCTGATTGAAATTGGCGACTGTAAAAATGATTAATTTTAAATTGAGGCAATATTCGTAGCATTATATAGCTACAGCAGTTGACGAGTATGATAGTGAAAGTAAAGTGAAAGTTGGGAGAAAATATTTGTTGGATCTTGTAACGTGTGTTGATATAACGCATGTACTTTCTTTTAAAAATAGTATCAAAGCATCAAACACAAAAATTCTTCTTTTCTTTACGATTATTCGTATATTGTGATTGACCGGATTCATTCGTTGTTGTTATCATCATCAATTTAGGGCCATCTACCACAAGCAAGAAGTGGAATATGTGAAATATTCGACCCCTTCATTCAACGCGCTAGTATAGTGACTTCGTCATCACATCACTATCCTATTTGCTTACTATTCCAAGCATTTCATTCATTCATCATCAACACCGATGGAGGATCATTGCTTCGATGGGTCCCGACACTAGATACCATATGTATGCTATTGGATTCCGAATTACACTGGGACTGAAAACATGCGATGGCATGGTTCTAATGGTAGGTATAGGTTCTACTGTTTTCTCTTCAACACCATACCTTTCACTCTCTCTGCATTTCATTCATTCATCATCAACACCGATGGAGGATCATTGCTTCGATGGGTCCCGACACTAGATACCATACGTATGCTATTGGATACCGAATTACGCTGGGACTGACAACATGCGATGGCATGGTTCTAATGGTAGGTACAGGTTCTACTGTTTTCTCTTCAACACCATACCTTTCACTCTCTCAACGCAATGGTGGGTTTAGGTTGTCTGAGTTCATATGGTTTATATGTAATAGACAAGACTGGAGTTCATGATCGTGACTATCGTGAGTTCGCGGAATCTACATAGTATATTCACCGAATCAGAATATGGAAAAGTCGCATTTTCTGTACCTACCTACATGAATCTATAATTATTGTTCGGCTTGTCCTTTGGAATAATATTTAAGGTATGCATGTATACATGTATCAAAATGAGTTAACAGTAGGAAACAAAATACCACCTAGACTTGCCTTTACTTCTGGAATTTCTACTGATATAAACGCAATTGACACTTGAACTCAAAGTGGCAGCGGCACTCAAATGAAAGCAAAAATACTCTCCAAGCATGAAGCAAACTTTTTCCAGAAGGAAACAAAACATTTCCTCTTTTGTTGGATTCTACCTTTCTACCATTTATCTCTTATTGTGCACCACATTATCAACCCTACACTTTCCACCTGCCAACTTTCACTTTGTCTAAAAACCCACCTGTCACTGAGATAAAGCAATGGTTTCTTTCAATGCCAGTTTCAATAACCTCAGCTTGTGAAACGAAGAATGTCAAGATATTCAAGTTATTTATTTTTTAAATATTTTTTATATTACAAAAACGCTAAATTCTAAATTACAAGGGTGATCAAAGCCCAGCTCTAGGCTCAGTTAGGAATTTATTTACCACGTCAGCAATTTTGCCAGGCTCATTGAGGTGGACAAAGTGATCTCCATCCACTTCAAGGTATTGAAACGATGCGCACTTTTCTTTATAAATGGCCAGAGCAGTATCAACAACTTCCTTTGGTTCAAAGAAAGGAGCCTGTGATGCTTTAATAATTAGGTTGTGACATTTGATATTACTTAGCATGGCAAAACATTGTTCATGGCTGATTCGTTGGATTGATGGGGATCGTAGACGAAGGTCGCGAGAAAAGGCCCACTGGTCCTCGGAAACGCGACGACAACCACGAATCTATATATGGAACATACTTAAAAGGTTTACTTTGCTCCCACACTATTTTAAATCACGTCGTTCTGTGCTTCATATTATGCGTACCAACAACGTTTTCGCTGATTCTTCTGTCAAATTTCCAGCAGTGGCGGCCATTTGTCTATGGAGGGCATCCTCATACGAGTACGACGGAGGAACAGGCGTTGTCCGTTCCTCTGTCTTTAGAAAAGCGTCAATTGCGGAAGCCGCCTTTTCCCCTAAATCCGCTGGTGTATCGGACGTTATGCCTTTGACTAAATCAAGCATGACTAGTCGTTCCACCTAAAAATTATTATTAAAGGATACTCACCGGTTTATCAAACCAACAACTTTTCCTTATCTCTGCAAACTACCTGTGAGTTATAAACCTGCGTTTGTCTACCTGCGTTGGATATAAGGCAGCATAGTAAGCACCAAGTCCTGCTCCCATGGAATGACCCAAAAATGCAAATCTAGACCATTTCAGATGATTCACAATCCTTCGAAGTGACACTACAAAATCCTGTAAAAAATTTCACATTTAGTGCTCGGGTCAATAATACACTATAGCACTAGTTAAATATG
The DNA here is from genome assembly GCA_036850665.1 of Dicranocentrus wangi. Lineage (NCBI taxonomy): Eukaryota > Metazoa > Arthropoda > Collembola > Entomobryomorpha > Entomobryidae > Dicranocentrus > Dicranocentrus wangi. Next base: position 33,716 of record JAANSN010001103.1, on the reverse strand, counting down.
TGATTCACATCAACTTACAAAATAGTGAGCTGGAATTCCCTGCGGTATATGTGAGCTTCTCCCATGGCCAGGAAGATCCACAGCAACGACATACAACGATTTGGATAACTTTGGAATTAGCGTGTCGAAAGAGCCTGCATTATCCATCCATCCATGAACTCCCAATACCGGTTTCCCATTTTCATCTCCCCATGCCTTAGCTGTAATTTGGAATTATTACAAAACACCTATGGAAAACGTCCAATTTTGTGTGTAAATCTGAAAGTTCACCAAAAACAGTCTCACCTGCAACATGACCCCATGGCATTGGGATTCGAATTTCAACTGGTTCAGTCATCCCAAGTGTCTCCTCCGGTGGAATGCTTGGGAATACGGGAATAGGTTCCGGACTAGTAGAACTGGATGTAGCAAACGTGCTGAAAGTCACTTGTTGTTGTTTACTATCAGCCTGCTGCTGCTGCTGATCATCCAGGTGTATTAGAAGTTCCCCCTCTCTATGCTTGCTCAAATAACTAAACATGTTATATCGTGTATTCTTTCCAGACTTCACAGAATAAACCTTTTTTATGTTACACGCAATGCAAACCTATTGAGGTAATTGATAATGCACGATGATGGTATTATAATTCACCAGAATTTTCCTTGTTACACAACGATAGGCTAAATAAATATTATAAACTTTAATGGGAAAATCCAGCAAGCAAGCACAAAACAATTGCTGCAAATGACAGCTTGCACCTACAGCACAAGAAACATGATAGAATTATTGTGAAATGACTTTGCAAAAAACTCAATTTCATTAGATGTTGCCAGATGAAAGGAAAAAGAGGTTCGACGAGTCCAGCATTAATACATTTAAGTATTATGGGATTTTACATTTTATTTGGATACCAAGTCGCATTCTATTGATTGGCTATATAGCGTTATGGTGTACATAATATACCTAGTAAGTCATGTCATGAAGATCAGGAATATTATTATGGAATATGGTTTGTGTTTTGTGTATGGTACATAAAGTAATGCTGAAAATGAACAGAGTCTCCGCCGTCCATTTGTATTCAGTCTTCACCATTTATACTGTAACCATCTTTATGTATACGTGTTGTTCTTTTAATATTAAATGCCGCAGAGTTAGATGGAAAGTATGAAGTAATTGGTTTCATTGATAACTAATAATCGATTAGACCACTCCAGCTCGTCATCATGACGCTTTTTCTTGATGGCCATATACATACAGAGTCATGTCCGTATCATGTCCGTGTCGTGATATGATGTCCTCCAACAATTCCAATATGCATTTGATAAAATTTGGTTTTTATCTATCACATCACTTGACAAATAAAGGCACTCTCTATTTTAAAATTTCCACGTATTAAGAAGGAAAAAGCACGAGAGATTGGGGATGCTAATTATTTCTAAACCGCCGAACTATCGTTTGACAAATATCCGGTTTGACTATTTGCATGGTGCTGGTTGCGATTGGATGATTGGATGACATAGGCATTATATCTTCGTTAGTCACCCTTCAAGGACATTTTGATAAACTGAAAACGGATTCAAGTTAGGATTATCCCTTTTAAAGCCATCAGTCTGTCTGTATTTCAAAGTCCTTGTCGCATAGTACGATTCATCGACGCGTCCGAGAGAATTGTTAGGTTGGCCTTTAAATAAAAATGCGTGCAAAGTACAGATACGCGGACGGAGGAACTTTTATAAGTATATCAGTCTTGGAATGTTGTAGGGAGACGCGGTTTTCCTATACATTGTTAAACTCATATCAATCACATTTCATAATCTAATCAGCCACAAACTTATCAATCATATAAAACTCCTCATGGCCCACTGCCTGATTGACAACGTAATACACCTGCAACATTTGCACATAACTCGAGCGAATCTTCAGTTTATATTATGCAGATACTGCAAAAACACTCAGGGTTTCGTGCGCGATAATTAGCACCTGTGTGTAATATTCACCGATAGGTCCCATTTCTTAAAGTCTCATGAATTCTTTGAGTAGTAACACTTTTTTAAATAAGTTATCTTCTAAAAATGAATCGTCCGGCAGTTGCACCGCAGTACACGTCTGTAAACATCCCTAACCATTCGAAGGTTCGAACACCACTTGCATATTTAACAGGCGACTTAATTCAACGAAGCTCAGCAGGGAGTGTGAATACCCACATCAAGCGCTATGACTCAATTTCTTCGCAGACGAGTAATTCATCTCAACCGAAGTTTGCTTCCGGGAAGAATGGAGAAAGCACGAGTAAGATTTTTTTTAAATGTTATTCTTAGGAGTGTCGATCATCATATTCATCATGACCATTTACCCGTATGTTATTGTCTAACGCGTTGTTATTAATTTATTATTACAAGGAGCAGGAGCACTCGACATTCAAAGACTTCGCGAGGAAATTGCGACTTTGAAGGTGGAACTTGCGGCCATGAATGAGCCCATGAAGGAACATAACGAATGGCTAAAACAGCAGTCACAGGAACTGGGAGAGCTTGCCGAGCAACAAAGGAAGCTTCAGACGTACATACCAGTTACGAAAAACCCAGATGTTAACAGCATAAGCAAAACGAATGGTTTCAGAAACAACAGAGTTACGGCGACCCAGTTGCAGAGGTCAAACGAAGTCCTCCTATCACGCCCATTGCCACCTGTTCCCACTAAAGACAAACCCCCACAGTGTCTTGTACTTCATCGCGACACTCCTTCTACTGCCATAACTTCAATTCAAAACAAACTCGTGTCCATCTCGGATAGCGGTAATAAAGTTGATAAGCCTAAAAGTTCAGTTCCGCCACCGTTGCCCACTAGTCCAAAACCGTTTAAAATGAGTACTAACAACAAGGGGAAGCCAGTTCCGCCATCTCTCATAATTAGCAATGGGATGGATCATTCACAATCCAAATGTCGAGCTACTCATCCGGGTAGAAACCCTACATTGAAGCCACCGCTATCCCCCAAACCCAACATGGAGAAAAGGATCCCGAACCAAAAGTTTGGAATATGTGTTGAAACTACCCAACCAATAAATTTCGTCGAGCGTGACAAAGTTTCAAACAGATCCAAACAAAATCAAGTCTTATCCATCCCATCCCCACCTCTACTACCACAACTCATAAAAGACACTTGGTATGCAGAAGCCAACGCTCCAGTAACTCCTTCCGCTTCCCCCTCATCCCAAGAAACGGCAAATTCTTCCAATTCCGAGCTTCTATTACAAATACGGGAATTTAAAACAAGTGGCGCATTGAAGAAAGTGACAACACCAACTGAACGAAAAGTATATACGTTTTACACTTCCTACTTAACTGCACATTCATATAGTCTTAGAGGATATACATATCTGTAACATCTTTGCATATATTTTTGTATTTTAGCAGGAAACAACTCCAACTCCACCGACAAAAGGATTCATGCAAGACGCACTGCAGTCCCGATTTCAGGCTATCTATGGGCATGCTCATGATGGAAGTGATTCTAGCGACGATGATGAGCAAGCCGATGATAGTATTTGGGATGACTAACTTCACGAGCTCATGTGCACTTCCTCCAGGTTTCAATTATAGACTCTATCAAAAGTACTAATACAATTCACAATTTGTGCAAACATTTCTTGTCCTCTATATGAATAGTGTTCATTCATTCATAATATTCATAGCATGTGCATGTGTGTGACGTTAAAATACGGCGGACAGTTCAATAAAGTCTTTTCCAGTTCGGAAGGCAAGTTACTATTCTTCATCGGACATGTTATCAGACTAATCATACATCGTACATTTTCTTCTTCAGACTCGAAGAATTTCTCTTTCCAGTGCAGTAAATGCGTTTTCAAACAAAAGACAACTGACAAGAGATGCTCCACGAGGGAGACCCCTTATCAGTTGCCAATGTTAGTTCTTTCTTTGTTTTAGCTCATAGGAAAAGCAAATATGTTCGGCTTACAATTCTGTTCTACCTCCCCCGACACCCAAGTCTAGGCTGGGTACGAGAATACCATATCATCAAAGTTTCTCATGATTATCTTCTTCATCTTGCGCCACATCCATTTGGCAGCCCGTTTTCCCAGGTATTTTGCCAAGTCATAAACAACATCATTTATGCACATACAGCAGCAAGTTGTTTCAGGACAAAGTACCTGAATTAAACTTCTTACGATGATGATTATTATAGCCATCGTGGATATTTCGAGATGTAGTTTTCCGGATATTACAGTATACACTCTAGGAAAGAAAAATAACGGAGTGAGTGAGAATCGAACTCGTAATACATGGACAAATTTTCTGCATTCACACCACACAGCCGAAGCTATGGCCTGTAAGAATCAGCCCAAAAATTAACTCTGTTTTATGCTACAAGTGCACAGCCTGAGAGAAGTGAGGGTACTGACTTAGGATACCCATTTCAACAATTCACATTCAACAGGCACCGGGCATGGTATTGGGGATAAGGTAGAAAGCATAGAAAGAATACATCATCTAAGGTAGAAAGCACCCATCACCCAAGTGAGAAATATATGTATACTGTGTCTTTCCATAAATTACATCATTACACGTATGTATATGCATAATATGCAGTCGAGGAGACGATATTGACAGATGTATTATGTAATTAATAATAAAACTGCGAATCGCATTCAGCGAATTATTAAGATGAGGTAAATTATTATGAGATCTCATGACAAGCAGTTTTAGATTCCCATAAAAGCAAATAAAGTTATAACTGCAAATTTATTTAAAATTAAAAATGTTTGAGCAAGTTGTTCAAGACATAAATATCATGTCCGGTTAGTAACATCACAAATCTTTCCAAATATAACATGGTGTTATTAAATAGTTGTTTATTTATTTGTATTAAATCAGCTACGCATAATTAATTCATTCTGCCATATATCCTGCATGCCGTCTATGGTACACCTCACTTCACACTTCATCTTACAAGTCCATAAGCAAGTCATGTCATGAATGACGTGTTATCTACAAGACCATGAAATTGGCTGTAGTTTATGACTGCACCCGTAGCAATAGCAGCTTTCAGAATGATCCATTTTGACCCCTTTCAATCCTCCAATTTTTGCCTCTGTCGCTGTTTCCTCTAAAGTGCGGAGGTTCGGCAAGCACCTGAACCACGCGTCTCGTTTGCTACTACTCCCTTTCACACGAACCTCAGAGAGGTTCGGAAATGCATTGGCTATCAGACCAATGTCATCCTCTGAAATCATCATGCGATCCTCCCAATCGCTTGGATCCGCAATGCGACTGCTGCTGGGATAATTATCCTCAGAGAACACCTGGAACAGTTCTAAACTCAAACTTAGTCCAGCACAGTTCATCACATCCGTGTCCTTCCGTAGGCGCACTAAAAACTCACGTCCATCCCACCCACACAGACTAAATGTTTTCAAAGACTCCAGTTCCTTCAAGAAAACAAAACTCCCACGGTACCTTTTAACCAGTAAATGTTTCAGCTTCTCCATTTTAGGAAACTGAAAATTCCCATGAATAATCTTCGCATTTTCCTTGACCACTGGAGGCACGTCAAAGTCCAGTAAACTGGGATAAAATTCAATTTTGAGTGCCTGCAAACTTCCTGAAAGACTTTCGAGCAGGGTGGTCAGACTGGAGCCGTAGACGTCAATGGCCATTCTAAGATCTAAATATTTCAGTGGTAAATGACGATCTCTTAGGGCAATCACTGATGCGTTGCTTAATTTCATGTTGGATTCGATTTTTGATAATTTTGAAAGTTTAAGTGGCGTGTAATGAATGGCGACGTCGTACACAGTATCACGAATCGTTAATCCACTTGCTGGGCGCTGGGCGGACCAAGCTTTCTCCAAATCCAACTGGAAATTCCTGTCATAGTTGACTTCGTCATGAACTAACCTCAGCCAAGAGATTGTCTCTACATTGGGTGCAATACTGAGGAGATCAATCATAAACTCTGTATTCCGAACGAGGTCGCTTGATCGGACGTTCAATTGAAGGCACTTGAGTTTTGGAAGCAATCTGAATGACTCCGCCTGCCTCGTACTTCCTGCCACATTCTCATCCGCCAAGGGGTCTGGTTCTGGAAAAAGTCTGCCGCTGGTTGTTGCAACGAATGTTAGACTTTCCAGATTTGGACATCCATCAAAAAGAATCCGCTTTAAAGTAAGCACTGTGCATGTACAATTGTTGATTGACAGTGACTTAATGCTTGGTCCATATCCGGTAAAAAATTGGTTTATAATGTCGTCCTCAGTTTCGGAAAACTCTAATTTGACTCCCGGGCCAAATGAGTAGTCTAACGTGAAGGTCTTTTCAAAAGGGATTGCAAGAAAATTTTCGAGTGTTTTATCTCCCCCAGCGCCTATCCTCACTCTGGACAATTTCCTTATTATCTTTCTGATTTCATCATTCCATGTAAGACACACGAAGCGGAAGGCCTTCTTGTCTTCAAATGTCACATAATCGACGATGTGACTTATAATCTACAAAAATGACAAATGAAAAAAATTGTGTATATTCAGATTATCAGAACTAACTGTATTTTTATTTAATTAATAGAGCATTTTTTTACCAGAGGATTGAGCATCGGATTTTCACGGTACTCCATCCTTCCACTGTCTTTAAGAGACTGGTGCCCACTGGCCACTGGATATTATTTATGCTGATCCAAATTAAAACTGCTATCTGGACTGTGTCACTCCATATCTGATCAATGATGAGTGCTTTTGGTTATTCCACCTACCTGAAAAGACATATTATATTGAATAATTGTAAACTCTGTTCTGCTTAAGTCATTTTATATATGCTCTGCAGAAATCACCTACTTATGGTTAGAAAGATTGACACAACAATAACTAACTTACTCATCAATTCGGGTTAAACTCTTGGTTATTCCCTACTCCAAATCAGTGCTCATCATCACCAATGAGCAAATCTTAAAGGGTAAAGTTTGTTTCTTTCTAGTTTGCTGTCTTACCTTTTCTCTACTTATTCCACATGCTTCACATTTTTATTAAGATGTTTGCAAGCAATATATATATGCGATAATGCTGTGGAGTTAGTTAGCAGAGTATATTATGGCCTTACTGCCTTCAAAAAATTGGAGTATGTTGAGTTTGACTATGTGGCCTGTGCAGTAGTATAGTAACTAGGTGCTCTCTTCTCACAAAAAGGGTTTAGATAGAATAGAAACTATGCTGTGTGTGTGAATATTCCTTGCAACTTGTATTTGTCCTCTTCTTGGCGTGTGTGTGTGCTTCATATATACAAGTTATGCTCCGATTGCTATGTATGCTCTCTCTCTCTCTCTTTGCTTTTCTATTTCTTTTGTGTCTTACCCCTTTCATCCACAGATAGCAGTATATGTTACTTTGCTTTGCTAGCACTGATGTGTTTTTTTGATTGCCCTATGCTTGATGCCTTGATGTAAAAAAGTAAAACATCTTCCTGAATGTAATCCCGAAATCTTCACATTTTATCGGAGCAATAATTATGTAGGATTAATTGTTTGGCTGGTTTTGCCATGAGCTCCATGGTCTGTAGTGCAGAGATAAATAAATTTCCCAAAATCGAAAATTCATTTGTAGAATAGTTATACAAATCAGATATTTGTTTGTGACAACATTTGTACTCTGACTCTGGTATACTCAATCTTGATGCGTGGGAGTTGATGGGCGTGGTAAATTCCAGGTTTGCGAATTCCCAGTACAAAGGCGTCGCATTTTATCGCATCTATTACTAGTGTTACTGTTATGGTGCTTGGTAATGAATAACACTATTTCATCATCTATGACTCATGCATGGTAATTGTATTAAAAGAGGGGATTACATCGAAAGGGGTAACTGCATAATTTTGAAAACACGTTCTATTCTAAATGATATGAACATAATTCAATACGGTGTGTACTAAACTATACAAGTTTTAGTAACCTCCGAAGATACCGAAATCGAAATACAAAATTCTGATTAGCTGGGTGAGCACAGAACCCATATTGTCATTCAATATTCGTTCCATGATCCACCAAATCGCAGTAGCTCTCCTTCTTCTCTACACAACTTCTCCAGAGAAAGCTGTCTGGAACGAATGAAAAATGATTTAGATGTCTAGCGAGCTGCGTTGCTGCCTCCTATAGGAAAATGTAGGTCGAATGAGGCGTGTCGGGCTATCTGTCAAATTACATCGTCCTTCCAAATCCCCATCACTGAGATCTTCCCTCTCTCTTGTCGGTATAGGTGGGCTACATGCATTTTTATCAGAGAGTTGCAGAATTATATAAATCTGTACCCAGTCCCTTGTGAACTCAATACGGTTACGTTATAGTACGTACTCATACTCATTTACATCATTTTCGAGATATCAGGAGTCAACATCACAATACCAATTTATATATTATGCATGTATGTAGAGTAGATATGCAAGGTATGCCAGGCAAATGAATATACTAATATGCATAACTAGTGTTGACGACAAAACTGCACCACCTCTCTTAACACCACCAGCACCACCACCATTTCTACCTCCAAGAAATTATATTCTGCTCTTTGATCTCATTCATTATTCTATCCCGGGCAGGCAGGCACGCTAGCTTCCCCTATCCACTTCCGGAAAAGCAACAGTGAACCGCAGTGGCTGTTGCGTTCACATTTTGGCAGCATGCATATTGCATAATAAGTATAATATAGTGAGTTTTATATATATGTAGAGTCCATAGGTAAATTTTATGAGCGGATATTCTTGGGAAAACGGTACAACATTTGATATCTGATCATTTTGCATATTTAACGTCAGCTGCCGACTACTACTGATCAGCAGAAAAACCATGTGGAGTCTGAATGATTGGAATAAACGTGAAGGAAATGCCTCAGATTAGCAAGCCCAATGAGAAAATCTCTTTTTTAGGGAATATAAATGCTAGTGTGTGTCTCCGTCTTCATAATTGGGGTGATTTTGCCATTGCTGTTGTATTACTCATTCCGTATCCTTTGCCTAATAATCCTGGTGAGTGAGAGCATTATATTAAAAGGCGTGCTCAACATATCGCGAAAATGTGATCCGAGGCTCAGATGGCCATCCAGAAAATCCGGAAAAACTTTGACGGACGTCGTTATTTGGATGAATGAGCATCCGAAAAGGTTTTAATGTTTGGGAGGTCTCGACTCTTACAGCTTTTGCTCGCAGTGAAATGTTGATGGAAAGAGCTTTAATATTCCGCAATATGCATATGATGAAACTGATGATCATGATGATGATGAGGATTATACATGGAAATGGAATTGGCTAAAACGTAATATGTTGTACATGTGTTTGCTTGCATGCTTGTGTGTAGGGTTGAGTTATTAAGCGGTAGATAAAAAGGAAATGTTCCGTTGTACTCTCTCATTTTCCGATTAAAGAGTTCTACCTGGAACATGACGCAAGATCATATTCCATCACAAAAAAGGAAGCCTCCATGAAAACTTTTTTTTTGTGTTTGCTTTAATCCAATTTTGACCTCGGCCAGTTTCTTATCCCCCCAAGTCATCCTTTCGTCTTTCCAACATCAAATTGTCATCAAATATACTAATCGGCTATGAGTTGTCTTCACTCACCAATTTTGTCCTGTGTCGTTTGTTTCTAATTGAAAGGAAATTAGAGAAGTTGGAATAATATGTACTCTCAGAATCCCCAAATGACTAAGGATATTATTTGTGAAAATCGCTCATATTATTTTGGGTTCCTCCCTCTGCCTTCGTTCATTGGATTGTGTGGTCATGTGAAAGGTTTGTTTTGAGTGGTATAGTGGCACAATAACCAGATCTTCCTGTTGTTCCAAACGGTATATATCATGGAAAAACAGGAGAAAGTTGGTAAAGGCTCGCAAGGCATACTCCGAGTGGATGCCTCCAAAATTCGGATCGCTGTACAGGTTTGTCCTTTTACGAATTTTTTTATCCCATTCATGCCTACAGGGAAAACACACCTGGATTTATTCCAAACCGACATAATATTTTATTTCAGGTCCCATGCACGCCTATAAATTTGTTGATAGATGCCTGCAATAAAAAAGCGCAAAATTTGAGCCTAACATGAGTATACACACGAGTTTATTCTTTTTGTATGGCATACATAAATTCAAAAGAATGTATGCTGTGGTAGCATGTCATGTCTCCCCTATCGAGTGTGTTCGACCACAAAGTCAAATTAATTCTCTTAGATAGCCTTTTGTCTGCGTCTGTTCCACCTAATTGAATTAGAGGCTGATATGCCCATTATATTGTTCACGTGATTAACTTCAGCAATTAGTCTTCATTTACAACCCGATAATTTACATGCCTTCGAAAACGGAAGATAATGTGACTGCGTCAGGAAGTTGGCCAATAGATAAATACCGCTCCTATAATGTATTCATTCATCCATTCAAATTGGTATAACTCGGAAAGGAGGGAGAGCGAATGCGTCTGTTTCATTTTCACAAAAAAGAAAATCTTTTTCACATTTTGTTGAATCGTGCAAAACGAAAATGGCCAATTTATAAGAGTGATATGATGCACCCTCTTTTACGACTTCTTCTTTGTAACAGATTTTATACAAAAGTATTTTTCTAGGAAAAAGATGGGAACATTGACATCGATTATTATATGGTTTCCATCTACAAAGAAGACAATATTATAGACTTTGTGTAAAGGAAAAAGGTGGAGAAAGCTTGCATTCTCCTCCTCCGCTCTTAGCAAAGCCTTTTTATTGTGGTTATAATTCAATGGAAGTCGGGCAAATAACATATTATTATGCCGTGTGGGTTGTCGTGCGCTTGTTTCTGTTTACGATGACTTGTTAGCTCTCTCTGCATGATCTATGTCGGCCTACTACAAGAAATCCTAACAACTCACATTCACGCACGCACTTGGAAGTGTGAGGTAACTGGTGGCACACAGAGAGAAATGCGAGTTTTGTGAGCGCCAGTCCATATCGCTATCACAAGTTACGAAGCTGTAACATCAAACATCCGTAATCATAATCATTGTATTCCTGAGTGAGCTAAGCTGAGCGAGCATTGAACGATGGGATGAGCAATATAAAATATCGTAGCACATATATATCTCCAGTGTGCAGGAGAAAGTGTGTCAGAATGAATCTCGTAAAGTGAATGGATGATGGGCGAGGTCCGAAACCATTCAGCATGCTGCTCCTACAAGGGATTTTATGGTGAATTTCAACTTGACTCGGTGAAATGATCATGATTCCTCGTGGAATTAGGATAGGGAGGAAAGTGAGTGTTGGGGAATAGTTTGAAACGCAAGGGATAACGGCAGTACTATAATATAAGGGAAACTGCACAGATCGTATGTAAGCTAAACCAGAAAACTGTCATTTTTTAAATCTAGTTTTAGTTTGGAAACGAGTTTACTTTACTTTGCCCGACTAAATTGTGGATTTTTAAATCGAATGTAAAATTAAACTCAATTAATTTGTAATATTCGATGGGTTGAGCTACGTAAGTACTCTGCGAAATTCGGTGGTGACCAACCACCTGGAGAAGCTTCCTCGTATATAATTTTGCTAACAGGCTAACTTGAATCCACTGACAATGAGAGACAGAGATGTATGAGGGTCTACTCTTATTTCGCTTTTCCTCTCCTTATGCACTGTCTACCAAAGCATGCTTTTTAGCGGAAGAATGGTTTCTTCCTGACTTTTGGCTACCTAACCGTCAACCTCCTTCATGATATGTTTCCAACAAACTCCACTATTACATCCCATACACTTATTTTACTCTTCTTAGGATCAGCAAAAAGTGGTCTCGTGTGAGCGGTTTGTGGTCTAGTGCCGAGTTTATTCATTCCATATTCGTCAGCCCCTTCAGCTTACTTTTAGTCCAGGTAGACCAGAGATCCATGACCACTTTTCCAGGGCAAAGCACAGCTTGGCCACACGATTGTCGACCAGTCAGTGGTTTTGGCTTGCCATCATCGCTCTATATGAAATAAATGCTAATATGATTCAGTAGTGTATTATACATCGTAGACACAAAATTATTAGGCGTATACGAAAAATCAAGCATCGCATATTTCAGTCGGTGAACTCGCAAGCTTTGCTAGCGTTATATACACACACGGACACGACGGCTCTTAAAATGGAGAGATGAGAGAGGTTAAGATTCGATCACGCAAAATACATATTTTTCACCATTTATCCTGTCCCGATACCCTACACAAAGATATATATATATATATTTCTCTCCATTAAACTTGACTTTTAGGTGATGCCAGCAGGATGCATGATGTAATGATCACGCATCCGTCTATCCCTTCCACTTTGTATCATATGATGATGATAATATATATGATAAGTAGGATTGCATGATGTGATACAACACCGATTTTATAAAAAAAAATTCCAACTTTCACTGCTTTTCCCGTGTATATGCTCAGTCCTCACCTGAGGTCGTGGATGTACACCACCTCTGGCAACAGAGGAGTAATAATACTTGGGTTCTAGCTTTAGTTTTATGTCAAACCCCAAAGTCCCATGGCCATCAAGGTAATTTCCGCGTACTCTGCGACTGCGAGTTCCTAATTGTCAGATGGTGACAGGGGAGCAGCCAGAATAAATACCACGTAGGTGGGTGGGATTCTTGGTATAACAAAAAAATACTTCGGCGCCCTTTAATTTCCCATCGCGTATGTCACCCATCGCGTTTCCTTTTAATACCCGGGTAATTACTAAATATGGGACACAACATGGAATGTGCTTTCCACGGACTTTGTAATCACGGCACGGAACATCAAAGTAGATCAGGAGCTCAAGCAAAACTTGTTTGCATATCACAAGGAACGGAGTGCTTCATGTTTTCGTACTGTGTATTTGTGTCTAGTGCGGATGATTTAGTGCTTTGCAACTCCCCCGAATATCCTAACAAGACGACGCCGCCACACCATTCAAACATTGTTCATTAAAAAAATGTGTCAGACTTTCGAGAGACGGTGGAGGTGGGTTTAGAATTGCTTTTTACATTTTACTGATCTTCCTTGTAGTCTCCAGGAGAGCCAAGTTCCCCGCAACCGTCGGTAGACAGATTGTCCGTGTCATTTGCACCGGACTATTATGAGAAATCCTGGTCCGGCTCTGACAATCAGCCCGGCGACAATTTTGATGGAGGTGGCGCAGGTGGCTCCGATGCTTCTGTAAGGGTAAACTTGTTCGACATGTCGGCGATCGATGGGAGCGGAGTGGCGTCTCCCAGTGGGGTGTCCCCCACTCCGGGAGCTCAGCCAGGTCCAACCAGACTGTCCGCGAATCTTACCGGTAAGAAAATGAGTGCGTTGTTGTAAGTAATAACCAGAAAGGGAAATAAGAAATAATACCGAGGTCCGTTTACAAAAAAATAGATGACGATGACGATTACTCTCAGTCGATGAATCTCATCCTCCAGAGAAGGGCGTCACAACGGAAAGTCAAAGGTTTGGGTAAGAGGAGGACATCTTCCCCGTACGATAGTGACAGGAGGAGGTCTTCAGTGTTCACTACTAGTTCTGGAGAGTAAGCAAAGCTCGAATGCTTTAGGGTAGAAACAATTTAAGCAGGCATTCTGAAATGACAACGATTGAATATTTATGAATGCTTTCTAGAACTGCAATAACAATGGAAGGGGATGGTGCCGCCACGCAGGAGCAAATATTTGAAAATATTCGGCTACACAAGGAGCTGCTGGACAGTGTGAAACAGCAGCCGTGGGATATGAGGAGAAAGTTGAAATTGGTTTGGTCTTAGCTTTAAAACCTGAATTGTTCATGTGGTATTGGGAGTATTACAGTAAGTATTACAGGGAAGGAGAAAACTCAAATGATTTCTCCCCCATGTTTATATAGATTCAGCAAGCAAAAGAGTACGTGAAACGGCACGAAGGTCAGCTTCAAGAACGCCTCGCTCAGTCAAAAAGTACTAAAGATATTATGGCCCGATTTAAATTGCTTCTGATGCGTGTAAGTTTATTATAACTGCGAGTTTTGCATTTGCATCGTCAAATTACCGGACGGAACCTCCACACCTCCGGACGGATATGACTTGTTTTTCTTGTGTGTGCCACGTACAGTACTGGCAACATTTCAAAAGAGAGGTGGTCAATCTGCTGGCTAACATGGTTCCGTGGGAGCAGCGTATTAAAGAGATCGAGTCTCATTTTGGTTCCGTGGTAGCCTCCTATTTCACATTTCTGCGGTGGCTGTTTTGGATTAATATTGTGATCTCCGCTATTCTCATATGTTTTGTGATGGTTCCAGAGGTACTTATGCATAATATATACTTTGTCTTCTTCTGTCCCATTATTGCCTGCACGACTTGTATATAATATAATGTTGAGGTTTTATCCTGTAGTCTTTAGCTGCAGACGCGTCGGAAGCAGGAGAAAGAAAGATACTTCTTCCGGATGAAAAGAATACGTCTGCTCATTTAAAGACACTATGGGAATTTGAGGGGATCCTAAAACACTCGCCCATGTTTTATGGCTACTATACAGATCAAAAGAAGACTAAGGAGGGCTACCCTTTACCCCTTTTTTACTTTATTACCGGTCTGGGTGTCTACATTTACAGCTTTGTCGCCATTTTGCGCAGGTTAGTTGAGGATGAATTGAATTGCTCTTTTAATACTGCTGCCACTGCCACTGCATTCAATATGCACTTTGATTGACTGTTAGAATGGCAGCCAATTCAAGACAGTCCAAGTTGTCTGAAAAGGAGGATGAGTGTGCTTTCTCCTGGCGTCTCTTCACCGCCTGGGATTACATGATCGGAAACCCTGAGACTGCGTTTAATCGTTTTGCTTCAATCATAATGGGATTTAAGGAAGCTCTCCTGGAAGAAAAGGAGAAAACAAAAGATGAGAGAAAGTATGTCGCCTGAAAATTACAAGAAGCAACAGCATTCATATATATTTATTTACATTTATATTTATTTATTGCACTGCCTTCTTAAATCGATTTTCCAGTTGGAAAATAATAAGCCGTCGCGTACTTGCCAATTTGCTGATACTTTTACTCCTACAATTCTCCGCGTTTGCTGTGATTCGTGCTGTGGAGAGGTCTGCGGACGTAAAACCAAACGACCCGTGGTGGCGTGAGAGTGAAATCACGTTGACACTTTCACTTATAACGACAATCTTTCCCAATATTTTTGAGGCGATTGGGATGCTGGAAAACTACCATCCTAGGAAGCAGTTGAGGTGGCAGCTTGCCCGGTAAATATATATCGTTATCGTTGACAGTTATAATCGTTGGGTGAATTGTGTCATGTCATGTCTCATGTCATGTAAATTTTGTACTAATTGTCATTAGAATTATGGTTCTCAACTTACTAAACTTGTATACTCTCATCTTTGCTTTATTCGGCAAAGTCAGTGTAATGGTAAGTTATCAGTTGTCGCTGCATTTCACGCAAAAAATTCTCTTTGGAATGCTGTACACAAATTCCAAATATTATATAGACAGATAGGCTGCAGGTGATCAGGAACGACCACACGACTACAACGATGATTCCAACGTCCACGTCGGAAGCCCCTCCATGCAGAGAGATTGATGTGAATTGTACCCTGCTGGATGCCTTTGATTCCTACGAGAGCATTAAGATGCAAAAAGCAGTACTTGTTATTGTCGGAAATTTGACCACGATGCTTACCTCTTCTCCGGCCGACTTTCCCACGTCAGGGTTCCCGTTTCTCAACGGCACTACAACTGCTTCGGGAAGATTTAATGTGTCAGGTATTAATGACTGAAGTGTTGCAGCTAATAACTTGCAAAATGATGCAATCTGGATGCTTTTAACTTATCCAAACATGAATTTCTGGATTCTAGAATTGTGGTCAATAGTTCACAGTATAACCTCGAAAACGGATTCAGCTCAGGTCCTAAACTCATCGAGCATCTCGAACTCGGACTTCTCATCTGAAACTTGGTCAGAATATTTGGAAAATGAGAACTACACTTTTTGGACGAATCAGT
Organism: Dicranocentrus wangi; assembly: GCA_036850665.1. Taxonomy (NCBI): domain Eukaryota; kingdom Metazoa; phylum Arthropoda; class Collembola; order Entomobryomorpha; family Entomobryidae; genus Dicranocentrus; species Dicranocentrus wangi. Next base: position 17,742 of record JAANSN010001103.1, on the reverse strand, counting down.
CTTCCATGGATCTTAACGATACGACTGGCTTGTGGGTTCCTGAAAATAGGACTGCGCTAGTAGCAGGTTGGTTCGGTTGGAAATGATTAAAACAATAATACTCATTGGAAATATAACTTTAAACGTATTTTAAACTCGCTAATTTATTAGCGCTTCCGATGATCATCAAGTTGATCGACGCCTACCTTTCCACTCTGATCTCAACTTTGACAAAGACGACCCCATTTGCTGGGGATTACTCTGGAGGATCCTCCTCAACGTCATTCATGAATGTGACTCTTGACCCTTATCAGCTATCTCATGCCAGTCGTACTACCACAATTCTCCCAGAGTTTTCAATCTCAGCAGCAAATCAAACCAAGCCAACAAAACGGGGTGGAAAAGGTAGGAAAAGAAAGGGAACGAAGCAACCAGGCAGAAGTAGAAGACAGAATTATCCGTGGAGACTCAACACTCCGGAAATTAGCAATGACATTCTCCTCAGCACTCCTTCCACAAAGTCTAGTAGTTCAACCACAACGGACTCTCCAGACGACGACTACACTCAACCGGACTGGTCTCGCTATCCTCCCGTCTCAAACGAAGTTTCAGACGAGCCTCCGGGTTGGGAAGTAATTGAAGAAACGGATAACACCATCAGCCCCGATGGAAGCAGCACGTCGTCGGGAGCAAGTAGTAGTAGCGTGTTGATAATTGGAAATGGGGGCAGAAAGTATGGGCATGGAAAGGAAACTACTCGGGGTGACATTCCTAGCGAGTTGGATGAAGAAATTACAACCTCCACCACAACAGAAATGAGTACGTCAACGAGTACATCCTCCACAACCACCACCGCACAGCCGTCAACCACAACATTAGAGCCAGTGGACAATTTCGAAAAGTTTTTAACCAATGTGATGACCATAATCACGCTGGTATTCACTCACAACTCGACCAAAACGGATGGAATCGACTACTCCCGGATAAAAGACTTTTCAAAATGGATCACCACCTTGGAGAGTGTCGTTGAGACGAAGAAGGTCACTCAGGCTTATATAAACTCCACGTTTGGGACAACAGTCAACGTGAATGTGGACGAGAAGGAAGTTAAGACTTGCAAAGTTACTGTTTGCGAGGATGGCACCACGAACCCAAAGGACATTACCGAGTTTCTCAACTGCTCCGACATCACGTGCACATTGCAAGTCCTCCTGGGTCCGAGAATGGACAACTGCTGGATACCACGGAGTCGAATGTGCATAAGTTAGTGTATTAAACTAAAATTTTGTGTTATGGATTGGCATTATTTTATTTTTACAAATCGGTGACATATATACGTTGATATTTATAGCTACCACCGTACCGGCTCCTACAATGCATCCAAACACTAGCAGAGAACTGCGCGACCTTTGCTGGGAAACCATGTTTGGACAAGAAATTGTCAAGCTAACTGTCATGGACTTGGTATGTCTTGCTGTCATTAAAAAGGGATTTGCAATTTGCACCATTTACAATTACTTTACTTTACCCCCGCACACAGATAATCACGGTGACATTCAGTCTTGTTCAGGACTTTATCCGAGCCATTCTCGTTCGCCTTTTGAATCCCTGTTGGTGCTGGGATCTTGAGAAAACCTTTCCCCAATACGGAGACTTCAAAATTGCGGAAAACATTCTTCATTTGGTGAATAACCAAGGGATGATTTGGATGGGCATGTTTTTCTCCCCTGGACTCCCCGCCCTGAATCTAATCAAGCTAGTGATCCTCCTATACATTCGCAGCTGGGTTGTAATGACTTGCAACGTCCCACACGAGACCGTGTTCCGAGCTTCCCGTTCCAACAACTTTTACTTTGCCCTGCTCCTCTTCATGCTGTTTTTGTGTACACTGCCGGTGGCGTACGCGGTGGTTTGGTTAGAGCCGTCTTGGCACTGCGGCCCTTTCTCCCATTATGAAAAAATCTACCATATTCTCACGCAAGCTATTCTAGGGGCTCTGCCAAAATCAATGCACAAAGTGCTGGATTATATTGCCTCACCCGGTATCGTCATTCCCCTCCTCGTTCTCCTGATTTTAATAATTTACTACCTGCTCTCCTTGACCGGCGCTCTACGGGAGGCGAACAACGACCTCAAAATACAACTCCGCAGGGAGAGAACAGAAGAGCGGAGAAAAATGTTTAAGCTCGCAGGAGGCAAGAAGAAGGACGAAACCCCTTTGGCCAAGTGGGCCATGCTCATTCCAATGGCAGCTAAAGAGAAGGATCCCAGTAAGCATAGCAGCAGTAGGATGGACGGAAGTGGAGGGCAAACTTCCGAAAAGAGATCGTCAATTCTAACCACTGGAAAGCAGACAGGGTTTGCTGGGGCTGCAAAACGAGCCGCGTTGAAGGCCAGAGAGCAAAGTACTTCTCAGCACTCCAAGGCACAACCCCCAGGGGGAGGAGGGGGAGGGGCTGAGGATGATGGTAATGCTACCGATGTAGACCAAGCATCCCTCCCCGAAGATCATACACATCATACGGCTACCAGCAAGACGACGAAGCAGAAACCACCGATTGCTGCAAGAAAGCCGTCATGCACGGACTCTGTTGCATCAACAAGATCCGAAATCCCTGTTATCAAAATTAGTGAGGAGGAGGAGTCTGCTCGTAAATCAGCAGGAGGGGGTCAATCAACGGGAGCATCACCCATCACGACCGTACAACCACCTACTGTTCCTACATCCCCCGAGGGAACCACTTTATCTTCATCGTCTCCTCTTCCTGCTGACCCTACTGGAAGGAGCCCCGGCGTTCCTTTAGAGAAACGGAAGAGAGTTATGAAAGCTCTCATAAAGGCGTCAAGGGCAAGTTTAATACCTTACCACAAACTAAAAAAGTTACATTTTGTCTTCTTTTTCGTTGATACTATTGTCATAATGTCTCTTTGATTATTCAGGAACCAGAGGAGCCCTCATCATCATCAGTTGTCAAACCTGACGAGAAGCCAGCAGAGGGGCAAGGGAAAAAATAAATGAGTTATTGCTTAAAAGGACAAGGTTTCAAACTAATTGTACATAGTGAAAATGTGCACTACGCACGGAATATCTCCATCATCTATTAATTTAAGTTTTTTGCCATCTTTGCAAGTTTTTGGATATTTAGATTGCTAGCTGAATATCAGTGTGATTTTAAAGGTGTTCTTAGGATACAGTATTAGGTTCTCAAAAAACCACCTACCTATTTATTAATCATAATTTCGATTCCTTTTGCAAATCATTGCTGCGCTGTGCGTGCTATGTAAACATAAGGAAACAAGAATGCTATTGCCCATTCCGGCTTTTGTTTGTGGACAAAACAATGTTCATGGACGTTTTTTAATAGAGAGAAAAAATGTTGTGTAATGAATGTTCATCACTTTTACAAGATTTGTCAGTTGACGAGACGAGAGTGTTTGTAGTAAGATGAATGATGCTTAAGATGATGCTTGTGGCGCATTAATAGTCAGTCAGTGGAGAGTGGAGTGGGAGTTGTAAAGTCTTACTAGATGAGATTCAAAGTGTGTGTGTAGTCGTTCGTTCACGTATACTTATCACTTACATGTACATGAAACATGAGTGTACGAGAATGATGCATGACAATGCAATGGCACGAGCAAATGTGATTAGCTATGATTGAATTGGTAGAAGTGCGTGGATATCTTTAAAGAGAGAGAACGTTCGTAGATACGCTGTGTATGCTATCATCTATAATATTTAAGAAAAATCAATGGTACTCACACTGTAATCAATTACATTAACAGTATAAACGTGAATGAAAAATATGCTTTCACTATAATAAAGCAATATCATATGAATTTGAATTAATTTATAAAAAATTCATCCTACATATTAAATTATTAACATATTTCTCCCTCTCCTGCCGGTAGGCGAATATACGGATCCGTGCAAACCTTGCTAATTAGTACAAAAAATTCTAGCATTGGATGGACATATTTGGACGAAAAAAACATAATTTGTAGTGTCATTCCAGTGTGGCATTGTTGTTTGCATTTAGAAAAACACTTCAAAAGCCCACTCGGCATACACTTTACATTGTATGAATAAAATGGAAATATAAGTGACGTAAGGAGTAAGATGTCCACTGGGATATTGAGAAAATTTTTTAATACTTGCATTCCAACTTTGAAGCTTGGACCTTCTACATTCGGAGAATTGAGAACACCTCAACAGAATAATTAGTATAATATCTTACTTCAATTATACCGGCAAACATGGCACCAGCCCCCCTTCCCTTTGTGATTCGGGCAAGTTTCGTCCTTTCGGGCATGTTCGGATTTAATTTCGATGGACTGAAGACCAGTGAGAATTAAGATTTTCTCTATTTAACGGTATATAAATGGTAAACGGTATCTTACAATTAGTTGCTAACTATCGATATTTCAGGAGATGGACAGCCAGTAATTGTGAATGCCGCAGTGCCCCTTAATTTCTCAGTACCAGTGACCATTGTTGACACAGTACCTATAAGACTAACTGGTCCGTCGTCGCCGTCGCAGTCGCCGTCTCTACCTCCCCTTCTTATTCCGCTAAAACCAGCATTCCCATCGCACATTCCGGATAGGTCAAACAATCAAAAATGTTTTGGAAAGTGTGAAACTACTGGCAGCAGCGGTGGAAATGGGGGAGGCATTGGTACTAACACCACCACATCACCATCATCACCAGACCAAAATTCAGTGGAGCCAAGCAGAAAACCTTGTGGGCCAGGCTATTGTTCATATGACGAGATGTGCGTTTCTTGGGTTAAGCAAAGAAAATCTAGAAGGGATTCGCCACGGATGGTTCATGAATGTTTTCCAAACGACGTAAGTTCAAGTTCAAGCTCTTGTCTCACTCAAGTGGCTCCCATAAATCTTTGTTAAGTAAACATACGCTTAAGTGTTGCGAATATATAGCTTGTTTGCTATTCAAATGAGTGATGTGATGAGAGCAGCTATACTTTTCGCCTACTATTTTCCCTCTGTGCTGTATCATTCTTCATTGCGCAAGGGTATTATTATCTATCCAGCCAGAGAGATGCAAAAAAAGAGAGTAACCACAATCTCTGCTTTATATAATTTGTTCTTGATGATATGTATTTAAATGTTACAATAAATGTGATTTATTCTCGTTGTTCAAATTTCATCCTTCTAGGGTAATCACTATACCAAGATGAGCCCAAGTGGAGACCGATTATGTGAAGATGGGAAAACACATTCAATCGTGCAGGAAGGTCGTAACTGTCTTTAAAGAAAATCCACCTTGTGAGCTGGTCTGGAAGTATACTTGCATTGATGAAAATGGTAGTAATAAAATAACTAACATGCCATTTATCTCAATTTTATAAGTCATTTTCGATTCCAATTTCAAGGTTATGACTAATGGATTGAAAGTACGGAATTGTTAAAATGCTATATAATATGATTTGTTTAATTGGTATTCAGATTCTCCACACAGCTGTAGCCTTAAGAAGTGTGCTCGGAGTGTCTGTGTGGAAATGATTCACTGTGGACTGGAACCTCCGTGCTATACGGAAGCAATATGCGTTCCGGAATTGTATCCACACGACTACAAGCCGGAGTGAAGAGTGAATGCACAACCACCTACTAGCCCCTGGTTATAAGAAGTCGAACTACTAATTGCAACCAAGTCGCTGTCCTTTGTTGGAAACCTATTATGGGAGCTAATCCATATTCCCACTAAGCGTTTTGTTTGTCAAAGATAGTATGACTGATTGTGAATGCAAGGGGAAAAATGAGTTGTTCATTCACATCATGAGTAAATGCAAGCAAACAGATTATTTGTCGATTAGATATGACTGTGCTGACCTAAAAACCATATAATATATAACATTGTAGGATTTTGTGCTGAGCCATATTCCTTTTTGCCTTTTTGTGGCGTACGTAACGTACGTAGGCAAAGATAACAATGATAGTGATTAGCATGTATCGATAATGAGGCACACGATTCCTCTTCTCCGCTCTTGCACGCACTACAAAATGTAAAATAAAATACCGCATCCTTCGTTTTCACAGTTCACATCCTCATTCATGATCCACGGTGGTAATGAATGGGCTCCGTTGTATTATTACATCATCACCATCATCATCACCACCTTCCACAGCACTAGCACACATATCTCACGTGCTTAGCTGCAACCGGATAAACTACTATTTAGTCATTCCAAGAGTTTATTCTTGATGCTTGAGCTGCACTCGTGAAAAACTCTGATTCATTAGATTTAAATTACGCCAGCAGTCATGGTGTCTTTGACCACACACACTTTCCACTTTGACCCCACCTACGAGCACATTCACTTGCAAGGAAAATGTGAGCTGAGATTTTTCTGTGAAGCGTTCAGCCTAATGGACTCTATGAAATGTGCAAACGTGCTGCACAGATTTACCACGCGGATTCGTGAAACAAACGGTAATAGCATAAAATCTGGATAAGACTTTTGAGTAATCTTAATTTTTGTCATTGTAAATTATCATGTCGTATATTTATGTTGAAACTATCGTCAGGTACACTGCAGACCGAAGACTTGATCGAAATCCTCCGTCAAGACAAGTTGCTTACTAAGGACCCGTCCCTATCCGCCCTGAAGGATTTTGCATCCCTACTTTCCACCATTTACGAAATAGTAAAAGAAATCGTGATCGATGGCTTTATTTCCTGTTCGAGAACAGGTTCACTCGGGGAGATAGCCTACCACGTGGGTGAAGTTTATCAAGAAAAGCAGCAGCCCCATATCGCCAAGGAGTGGTATCACCTTGCAAAGAGACTATTTGATCTTGCAGAATTTCAGCAAAGACATATTAGGATTCATCATGACTTTCAGAAGTCCAATTACGCACCAGATCCACGAACAAAAAATTTATATGGGGGCACAGCCGCACTGATAGTATTTGGATTATTTTACAAGCTGTTTGGTCAATTTTTTATGTAAAAAACGCGTTAATTCACTTAATAATTCTTATTAAATTATCATAGTTCACTTTTAGAGAAATTGACGAGGCACTGCTTTATTTTTAAAGATTGGTTAAAAAGTTAAGTCATCAAATGATTTCACGACAAGGAGCCGTTTTCCCAACTCTTTGAAACCGTCATGCATTCTCTCCACCTGCTCCATGGGGCATACAACAACGCAGGGGTAATTTTTAGAAAACATTGGAAGTAAGTACTTCTTACACATGCGTTTCAAGTCTGATATCCCCACTTTCTGAATTTCTATGCATAAATCCCGACAATAACTCCCATTCACGTTACGATAGTATGCAAGTACCGAGCTGGAAGCTAACTTGAGTGGAGTTTTTTCAGTGTCCAAACATTCAAAAATGAGCGAGCTTTTGGCCGCTGTAAGGAGTTCCGCGGACCATTTCACAGATCTAGAAAGGTAGCCCTTCAAAACGCCTAATGTGGCACCATACGCTCCTACGACGTTGGAGCATTTTGCTAGACAAAAGTAAATGAGACCTTCGTTCACCTTCAGCACGGCGTTATACGCGTAAGCATACCCTCTTCCCCGGATAATGTGATAGAGTGGACCCTCCAATTGAATCAAGTACTGGATCGTGGTCCATAGTGCAGGAACGTCGGGATGGCGGTATTCTGTGGGTCCGGGCCCAGCCAAAATCAAGTACGAAGAATCTTCGGAGCTCAACCCGAATATAATTTGCTTCGCAACATCGTCTTTCAGCTCAACTGACGGGAGTATCGTATCCGTGTCGGAGCTATTGGACAATCGCTTGGAAATAGAGGAATCCGAAAACGGAAATGATTGTTTGAGCAACCGACTTAACCATTGGTCTACAGCTACGACGTCTACGGCCAAGTTTGCCTCGATTTGCTCTTGTAGTTTGGACATGTTGGTCGCAACATGGACAGAGATATTTTGTGGTTGAGTGACCAAATTTCGAATTACATCTAACGCATTTATCACCTGTTTCACTTTGTCAGGCCGTTTGGCATCTTGTTGCAATGTCATCAAGAAGTCGAGTTGATGTAATAAACTAGTCGCAGCCACATTACTACCTTCCTGGTACACAAAACTCTTAAAGATAACTTGGCACATTCTGCTGCCATCTCGTCTCAGGGCAAATATGTCAGAAACCATTTTGTTGATTCCGACGCGAACTCTTGCCGGGTCCCATTTTGTATCCCATAACGTCTTTCTTATCCACATCATCCCCTTTTCAATATTTTGCATTTCCATTTGCAGTTCAAATGCTAGCAAGTGGGAGTAGCTACCGCTGGAAAACCGAGGTGGGTTTGTGCCAAACAGTTCCAATCCTAGATTTATTTCACAAGCGTGCAACTCCCGAGATCTCATTGCCACCACTTGCTCGTATGGAATTAAACAACCTTGCTCGAGACATGGAGAGTTGAGAATGACTTCTTTAAATAGAGGTAGGTATTGTCTGTACTCGTCTTTCAGCGAGGAAGTGTCCATTAGAACGTTGACGTATACGAAACTTGTTGAGATATCGTCGAGATAAAAATTTGCTGGAAATGATTTGGCCCAAGGTGGATTCTCTGAACGCGTGATCTTGTGATACTTAATGGACTTCATAGTTGGCACGCTAACTTTACGAATAACCCTTTCCGGAACTGGCTTTGAATTTATTAAGATGGCTTCATCCAATTCGCGAGCTAACTGTAATAATCCTTGCGCTCCCAGAATCACTCTTCGAGTCGAAACCCGGGCTTCCTCCTCCTCCCTTAGTTCTGCTTGTAAGACTTTACTAGGCTCAGCTATAATTGCGACCCAATTAGAATCTAACAGTTGTTCCTTGAGCAAACGAACCCAGTACGACTCCGATTTGCTTAATAACTCCTCCATAACACTGACTCCATTGAGTTGTCTCTCTAACGCGCCTAGCCGCTCGTCACTTCCATATATGAAGTCTCTTGTTACAACGCGTGCTATGTACTGATCGGGAACATTTTCCATTGATGTCAGTTCAGCCTGCATATTTGCATGGATAGTATCCGCCATACGAGTCATGTCAAAACTGTCTACCTCGCACTGGACAGTTCGGCGGAGAAGACCCACTACTTTAGACTTGTTTGAAAAGGAGACACCCTCCACTTCGAAGAAAATTGTTGGTCGAATATTTTCTAGCAATGTGAATGCAATTGAGGCTGCCAAACTGTCATGATGACGTTCCACAAAAGCTTGCTGTAAGGGTGCGCACGAATTGTCTACCAAATATTTCAAAAGAATTAAGAGGGATAACATCTCCTCCCAGTTGCTTATCACAGGTCCGAGAAATCCTACTGTGATTAAATATCCTCCATCCATGCTGTCCGCTGGGAACCTTATACATATTTCGTGGGGTGCGGCAACATCCGGAATATATTCAGAGAGCCAAGGCTTTTTCCAATTTTGAGTGGCAAGACTTTTCTTTCTTGCAAACTTTTTAATAACTGGGATAAGACAATGGAAAAGGTGTTTCCGGTCAATGGTGCCACAGACGATCAGACAAGAGTTTTGTGGATGATAAAACGTCTTATGAAATGCTTTCACCTGCATAATTTCAATAAAATATGAGCACATATAATCGATAATAGCGGTATACTTGTAGAAAATCATTTTATTTACGTCTTTCAGTCCACCTTTTCGTTATCGCAGGATTCCCTAAGATTTTTTAACACACCTCCAGTATTATAGTGATACCCAGAGTCGGGAGGGTAAATTGCTTTCAGCAATGTATTTGTAGATTTCTCGTAACAGGTATTTTCCAAAGCCTGCATTTCCGAGTAAACCACCCCGCTTTCCATCCCACTCCCCGTAACGTGGAACACCTCGGTTTTGAACGCAGTTTCCGTCAAAAGTGGATAAAAGATGTGGTCCATGAAGATTGGGAGTAGTGTACAGAAACCTTCACTTCCCGCCGTGCTAAGTGTGTAGCAAGTGTGGTCCACGTCTGTCCATGCATTTGTTCCAGACGCGAGACATTTGTTTGCCAGTTTGTCCAGCACTCCCTAAGGAATATGCTCTATTATTATAATATATTTTACTATATTACTCTATTATACTCTATAATTATACTCCCAGCACTCACTTTATAGGGATAGTCCTCACTCCCGAGGAATATTAAATGTTCTAAAGTATGAGGAAGACCGTCGTCATCTGCGGCTCGAGTGCACACGGTGATATACCCGTTGATGGTCGGCCCATCAATTTCAGCGTGCACTATTTGCAATCCCGAGCTTTTGGAAATATATTTGGTCACGGGGATAACCCCGTTTGCTTTACAGGAAAAGATCTCTTCGAATTCTGATGATTCTCCGGTGCAGCAACAAAGAGACATGTTAGGTTCGTTGCAAAGACTTGGAGCAGCTTGATGGAGTTAATGAAATAGCAGGTAATGAAGGTCACCACAAACACGTCAGTCAAAAATAGCTCAATTTGGTATGAGAATGAATAGCTTATATAACTATCACTATCAAAAATCAACTATTACCGACCACTGCACTGTCCTGTCACCGCTACACGCCGATAAAATTCCCAAAATATCGTTGGTTACATAGGAATATACACCAAGAAGAGACCAAGATCAAGACTTACTGACAATGCATGACAGACAAACGGTCCTTCCAGGTGGGGTCATGCATGCAGGGATATATAAATCAGTGAGCATAATCCCCGTCCAGAACCACATCAACCTCAAATCTCTTCAAACTTTGATCCTCCTGATTTCATTTTTATGACAGCTTATTATTTCCATCAAAATGTATATCCGTCCGTATCCGCAATATCCGCATCCCCAAAATATCCACATCCACATCAATCAAAAACCTGCAAGAAGCCCAAGCAAGCAACATACTTTGTTGGACACGCTCTCGTCTCACTATGCCCGAAACATGTGCAGCCAGCTACGCGGATTCCCTATTCTGAATTCTTGTGATCATCATCAAAACACGCTGTTTTCGTAGACACTTTTTAGGAAAATGCACACATCCACAAATCCACACGACATGCATGGATGAGTGAGGATGATGGTGACATTCTCAATTTTAAGTAAATGTGCATTTTTTTTAGTTGTTTTGCTAGTATTTAGTAATTGTTCAGTGGAGCAGGATTGTACTACGTATTGATATTACGCGTTGTTCCACGTATTTAGTGCGGGCTGTTGGTTCTGTTGGCTTAGAGAGTAGTTAAAAAAACCATAATGGAACAGCCGGAACGTGAGAAGAAGTCATTGGAGAAAGGGAAGTACTCCCGGGGGTCCGCCTTAGGTCCCACTCTGAAAAGGAAGGGAGCTATAGTCAAAGGGAAAGCCAGGCATAAAAAACTTGAGCAGAGGGACAGAAAGATTGAAGAGGGTTTGGCGAGAGCAGCCAAGGCAGAGATTTTGCTATCTGAAGAAGCTGGGTGAGCTATACTTTTCTTAATTTTCTAGATTCGGATTGGAATGGAATGGAATGTGTCAACTAATTGTCATAATAAATCCTATGGTTGGCTCATTATATTGCAGACAAATTGAAGTGGAAAAGGGAGAACATACTTTGCAATTAAAACAATGGGACATTAGAAAGCATGTTGATATTGCATCAGCGACGAAAAGTTTTCATCTTGATCTTCATGAGACTGGTCCCTATAAAATCAGCTACAGTTTGAATGGTCGTCAGCTGCTGTTAGGAGGAAGGAGAGGTCACATTGCTGCCTTTGACTGGGTTACCAAGAAGTTGTTGTGTGAGATGGAAGTTCAAGAAAGCGTCCATGATGTGGTGTAAGATGTCGAAGCAATTTATCGTCACATGTCGACACTAACAGGAGTGGAAATTAATTGGGGTATATTAAAGAAAGGTATATAACATTTGTTTCAGGTGGCTTCACAACGAGAACATGTTTGCTGTGGCGCAAAACCAATGGTCTTACATATACGATAACCAAGGAATAGAAATTCACTGTCTAAAGGCTCTGGACAAAGTCGCTTCTTTACATTTCTTACCATATCATTTCCTCCTAAATGCTGGACATGAATCAGGTATTAATATTTGTTCGTGCCACTTACTTCCTGTATTGCTGCTGCTGCTGTATGTGCCAGAGTATTAACGGATTTTATTATTATTTTTCCAATAGGTTTCATGAGTTGGGTCGACGTATCTATTGGGAAAATCGTCACACAGTTTGGGACATATAAAGGTCCCTTGAATATTATGACTACGAACCCTTCCAATGCGGTAACACATTGTGGTCATTCAAATGGGACTGTCACACTATGGACCCCAAACTCCAGGAAGGCAGTAGCATCGATTTTGTGTCATGGGGCGCCTATTTCATCTCTTGCAGTGGATCATGTGGGAAGGTATGTTGGGAACTAGTCAATTGCTTAGGTGTATACAATTTCAAAACAAAATCTGAACTGAATTCCTTAATGTAGATTAATGGCAACTGGTGGAAAAGATGGACTGCTTCGATTGTGGGATTTGAGGAATTCTTTTGCACCACTTAGCTCTGTTCGAGTTGGGGTTCCGTCATCTTTGAGTTTTAGCCAACGGGGTTTACTAGCAATGGCAAATGCTAATCAGACATTGGTAAACCTGCAAACTATCAAAGTTTTAAGATTACAGAACTAGTAATAGGTGGGGTTATATTTGTAAACGAATTTGAATTTTTGTAGGTATTTTCAGAAATTGGGCAGAAGCAGAAACCCTATCTAAAGCATGTCACCGCAGGATTCGTAGAGAGCACAAAGTTTTGTCCATTCGAAGATATCTTGGGAATCGGAACAGAACGTGGTTTCGACTCTATTTTAGTACCAGGCGCTGGAGAAGCAAATTTTGACGCGTTAGAGCGTAATCCTTTCCAAACCAAAAAGCAAAGGAGAGAAGCCGAGGTTAGGGCTCTCCTTGAAAAGATTCCAGCAGAACTTATTTCAATGGACAACAGTATTCTTGGGGACGTTGACACTGATGCGCTCGCAATTGCCAGAGACAAGAAACCCAAGCACTTCAAGAAAGCCGATATTCAACTCCAGCACAGGAAGAAAAGAAAAAATGCCAAAATACCAAAAATTAAGGAAACTCTCAGATCTGAACTTAATATGCGAAATGTGAAGAATGCATCCCCCGGAAATCAGGGAGATCAGGATGATGAAGAAGTCGATAAATCCGAACCTTCTACAACTTCAAAACATTCTAAATACATTAAATCAGACGACCCATTAGCCAGATTCATAAGACCTAAAAAGAAGTAGAATTATTATAGTTCATATAGTATATAGTTTAAAGTTTATAGATTTCGAGTTGTACAAACAATAGCTGCTCATAAGTTTCACACATTCATTAAAGCGTTATACTAGACTTATAAATAATTTGACTAAATAAATAAACAAAAATTAGCCAAGTTTATCAGAAATCTTTGTCTAATTTAATCATAAAATTGCAACATATCATGTACCTATATTATTGCATAAATTAAATCAAAATTCAACTAAAATGCAAGGTCCTCATCGAATAACCTAATNAATCATAAAATTGCAACATATCATGTACCTATATTATTGCATAAATTAAATCAAAATTCAACTAAAATGCAAGGTCCTCATCGAATAACCTAATTAGTGAATGTGCATTGTGTGTATCTGTTCCTATTACAGTATTACTATGTGTGCATCTTCCATAGATGGGTATAAAGAGACACGCCGGGTGCGCCGAAGAACATGCTCTTGTGCACATGAACTACAAACAGAGTTGACAAACACTGCATGAAGCATGTATGTATATCGTGGAATATCTACTCCATCCGCATCCAGCTCCACTCGTCTCTCTGGAGTGATTACTGATTGATGATTGCTGATTTTAAATGTATTCACATTGTTCATGTTGTCGTTGTCACACTACTGAACGGTTTCTTGAATGGTGTTAATTACAGTTACAGAGTTACATAGCATCTGTCACGATTAGGTTAAACTCTGTAGGTCCGTTTTTTTTAGTGTTTTTGAAGTGGTAAAGTTGTGCG
>JAANSN010001102.1:0-38636 GCA_036850665.1 Dicranocentrus wangi | reverse complement strand
AAAAAAATGCAATGGAAATATGTAAATCTGAGGATGTGTTAGAAAAGACGCTTAAATGCTTGTATCTTTACATGGAAGTGATCATTCGTGTCTCTCATTTCCGCAATAATCCCTGTTTGCAATATACAGGTCTGTACAAATGAAATTATACATGATGCATAAACGCGAGTTCGTGATCATATTCTTGGGATTTTTTGTCGCTCTTGGGCTTGTTGTTTTTATCGGACTTGTTGGTAAGTTGTCTAAATGTAGCTCGTAAAATCATAATACGAAATTATATGTTTATATGTCCATTGATTCCCTTGCACAGTTACTTTCATTGTGCGCAATGCACCTGTTGACTATATACCTATTTTGTATCTATCATCATCAGTTTCTTGTATTCTCAGTTTACTAGTTCATATATTCACATCTTTCTCTTCCTTGACTAAAAGAAAGATAATTTTTAAAGCCGAGATTACTTTGTCACGACGTTCCCTAAAATCTAACGAATTTTGGACTGACGGACTGACAATAATCGTAATCGCCTACGAAAGAAGGAAATGTTTTACGTGATTCCTAAAGGCGAATTCCTGCGAACTTATTACTCGACATTATTATCATTTACAATAAAACGCCTGTATCTTTATATGGAACTGCTTAAGCCGGCACACATGAGATTTCTCAGGGTCACAGACTGCAGTCAAATGGAGTTGCATGAAAATACTTTTAACAGTAAGACGCTGTATAGATCTTTAATCGGTATTACGTAAAGACATGGGACGTTCCGGGAAGTTAGCCCGTTACGTGCAAAGTAAAAAATTAAAGTGGCAAACACGTGTTGGCAAAAGATAAACCCAGAATGGTTGTAGACATTACTACTTAGAAACTAAGAATCTGCAATCGGTAAATAAATACTCATTAACATCCTCCAAACCTTAATGAACTACAAGTATCCTCCTAGAATAAAATGAATGAAGCAAATAAAAATTTTATGTGGGTTTGCGTGAAACCGTACAGGGCCACCTATAACGTGGTCTACCGAGATGCGTGCATCATATTTGGACAACGTAACAGACATGTCTGCAGGTCCATTCATATTGAAATCGCCACCGCTGACAACCTACAATCAGCAGCTATGGTTGATCGCAAAATTGGAAATTGGGAGCAAAGACGGTACTTTTTGCGAATTATCTATGTACAATAGTAAATACAATTCGTAAAGCGCGTTTATGATTTAGAATGTCATTGAAGCTAAAATTGTGACAGAAAATACAGTGTGAATGCGAATGTAACTTCTGTCAACAAAAATGTTCATTTTTCCCTGAAAATTGTTGGTATGCCTTGTTTTCTAGATGACTCTTTCGAGAAGACATTTGGGATTAATATGGATCTGTACGGAATATCTTCTGGCACAGTAGTGAAAATATTGAATCCCTCAAATAAACGAGCACGACATTTGAAGTGCCAAGGAGAATGCGAGCCCTTCACAGTACTCCATTTGGGATTCATCGATTTTGCCAAATATTTCATCGTCGTGAGATTCTCGGACCTCAAAGGAGTTCACGAGCGTTACCACATTAAAGATGTTCAATTTTATGTAAGCACTTTTTCTCGCATTTCGATCCAAGTTTATTACAGGTCTTTCCTAAAATGCGTCTCTTGGTCTCTATTCTCTATTATAGCTAAATATGATAGAGAAATGAGAAACACTTTTGTGCATTGTTTCCTAAAAAATAACTTTACACCTTCAGATACACGTCGGCGTTGGCCGTCTGAACATACATAAGGCGTAGTAAATCATTGACAAATGACAGAAAAATTACTTGTAACGAAGTTTTATTGATATTACTACCATAAGTCGGAATGCGTGTCCCAGTTCGTTAAGTTGAAACATCTAGTAATATTATGTCAAGACAAGTCGTACAATAATATTATGATGATTACGACGAGGTTACGTTATTTTGCTACCACACCACGATAGCCAGTAATGAGTGAAATGATTGATCCATTGTACTTCAATATATATATGTGTATTTTTTCATGTGAACTACAACCCCGATGAATGTACACTTTTGGCCCACCCATGAAACTAATGAACGCACAAAAACCCATTATGAAAAAATTGCAACTGTGTGGCGCGTCCCATTCCGATGGACAATGTGATGCCGATGCGGACTCATTCATTCAGTTCAAAACGTACAACCCAAATTTCACACAAATGGAGATGTCATTTCGCTTCATTTATTCTGCAGCCTGCTTTGGGATTACGGTAAGAGAATTTCTAATTAAAATAAGATTTCACAACGGTAATAACATGTGAATAACATGTGAAAAGATTCTTTCGTAAACAGTCCGGCCTGAGGAAGAACGGAGGAGGAGTAGTAGCAAATGTCATTGCTTGTGTTTTCATAGCTATATCCTACGCAGTTGGTACGTCAGCAGGGTACAAAATTAATGATTCTACAAAATTGTGCTTTTGGAATTCACAATGTGTAGCTTTTCATTAGGGAACATGTTTGCACCGTTGTCGTGCACTTTTTTTACAATTTATCTAAAAAAAATCAATATAGACACATTCGTAGGTACACAAGTCATAAAAACTTTTCTCTGATATGATGATGACTATTGATGACTATATGTCATTGTGCCAACTTTGTTTATTATAGGTTACAGTAGTTATCAAAAATTTAGAAGTTTGAAATGAGAAATTATGAATTTGTGGTACAAAGATTTTGGCTAGACGTTGGCTGGGACTGTGTAGGGACGCTTTAAAAAAATGACGGTGCTGAATGTTATTACTGGTTATTAAATCTGATGATTATGATAAATGATGAATTATTTGTCATTTTTAGTGTTGGTTCATGTACACTCTAAGAAAATACGCATTGGCGGACTGGTCAATTGAGCAAAAATGGATGTCAATTCTTCTTCCAACGCTTTTTCTATATAATAGTAAGTAAACCCTTACATTATTATCAAAGTATACTGTATATACATTATTTGCTTTCAAGGTTCTCCTGACTGTAAATAGTGAGTTTTAGTCGTGCACGTTGTAAATTGTAAACATTCTTGATTAAAATTAATTGTACATAACGCAAGTCAATATTTGACTTAATCACGCAGTTTCACTGAAAAATACAAAAGTGATCATTTTTGGCAAAAGTATTGTGGAGCATTCAGTCTACCTTGATGCAAGGCGAGTATCACTGTCAGTGTCAAACAATTTTGTTTCAATAGATCTAATTGACACTTAATAGCTTGAAAATAATAATGCATTTCAGTGTTAAATTTGTGGAGCATTCAGTCTACCTTGATGCAAGGCGAGTATCACTGTCAGTGTCAAACAATTTTGTTTCAATAGATCTAATTGACACTTAATAGCTTGAAAATAATAACGCATTTCAGTGTTAAATTGCACTTACTTTGTAATTGTAACGTTTATCTTGTTAATTGCTCGACTTTGCTCGTCTGCGAACCAAATAATCAGAAGAAATTATGAGAGAAATTACGCTCGCAAGCGCAATAAACCTCTTTGCTTGGCTCAGTGTCAAGTACAAAGTCAAATCTGTAATTTTGATCTTGACACAGAACCATACAAAATTTCAATACCTCAAGAATAAAAATAAGTGGAAATTTTGATGTTGGTAATTAAATTTGCAATTGACAGATCCAGCATTTCCATTGATGTTTCTGGTAAATTCTACTCTACTGAGTATGGCGGATGCAATCTTCCAAGTGTCATTCATGTCAACCTTATTACTTTTCTGGCTATCAATATACCATGGACTGCGCCAAGTACAGGATTTGATTATTTAGCGTTAGACACCTAATAATCATAATTTTACATTGTGTAATCGCCCAATATCGTTTAATTCAAGGTGGAAAGAAGGTTTCTCACCTTTTATCTCCCTAAAGTGGTGCTTGTCGGATCTCTCTGGGTATCGGCAATGATTTTGGCTAGTTGGCAAAAACTAAATTCGGCCAAGGACCCTACATACAGTTATGAAGTTGAGACTGAAAAGTTTGATGTAAGTTCCTGTTCTTTCTTACACTTGAAATCAGTTTTATGAAAGGATGAAAGTTGAGAAGGGGAATTATCCCATCATATGGTTTTCTTGATTATGATTTTTAGAAATTGAAAAATTTCTTCTCGGTTTGTGGAATCTGCTACGTATTATATCTGACATACCTTATTTTGAAGGCATACAGTGAGCTCCGTTCCATGCCGTACTTTGGTAAGTAATAGAACAGAACATTTTGTAAATACACAAGCGGAAATTGGGGAAGGAGGTGAATGATGACACTACAAATTCTGTAAATTTTGTTCCACTTGATGTGCAAATTCATATGGACGCATTCCAATAAGTGCCAAAATCACTCTCATGGTCGCTTCCTCATATTTTATGATGAAATTAAATACAATTATAATCAATCAATGATTGACCATTCGTTAATTGCACGATAACAGACCTACGACTGAAATTCCTCACGGGGTTGCTGCTGATCGTGGTCAAACTAACTATAGCCATTACCTACATGCGTTTCGGCATGGACATTTTGGAGGATCACTTCGTGGCTGACTTGTCAACAAAATACTCATCTTCAGCCGAATTTATGTGCTTCTATGGCCTTCTTAACTTTTACGTGTTCACCATGGTCTACGTTTACTCTCCATCGTCATCAGCAGTCCTCAATAATTGTACGTTGTGCATTGATTTTCGTTTCTCAAGTTATAAATTATGCATGTAGAATTATTGGTAATAATTTCTCATCGCAGCTTGTTAGCAAACCAAGGAAGTAGTAGAAAATGAGTTATTATTTAAAAAATCAGGAATATTTTTGACTGCCTTTGTTTAAGCACAAGAACACAAGAGTTGTAGTTTATTGTTTGTCCTTAGTCCTTTAGTAATATATACAATTTTCTGTAGCTTCTCAGATTACAAAGGACAATCCATCGTTTTCAATGGTCAACGATAGTGATGAAGAGATCATCTATGGATCTGACGAGGATGAAGAAACTAAAACCCCCTTGAATTTCCATGCACATTCCCATTCTTCGGGTAATCATCATGATGACAGCGATTAATTGCGTGGCCACGACCTTTCCAAAGCTACGTATGTGAAAAATAAGAATAAGGTGTTATCGATATAGTGTGTCTACCATATCAAACTTTGAATGCCATCATATTTAGTTTAATAATAGTAGCCACATTTGAAATGCATTTGAAGGTCCAGCTGTATATTCATGAATGACGTTCATGGAACCAATAGGTATATTTATTGATGTAACCTCAGGAAAAATGCTTGTGTCATTGTCATTCGTGTGTGCATAAAATGTTATGTATTGACATACCTATGTTATATTATGCTCTCTAGGCAGATGTGATTGTTGATCTCATTAGTGTTATACGAGTTATAATAAGCAAGTGTTGGTTTTAATAAATCAATTTTGAAATAATAAACATGCTATTGTATTTTTCAATAATTTCTACTCAAGTTCCAACGAACTGGGTACTTTACACAGTAAAGCGAGACTGGCGAAATTCTAAATCAGTCGCTATAATTTCAAATTCCAGTCATCTACAACGCGTCTTAAACTTTGGATTTCATCTGGACCAACTTGACAACATCCACCAATTACATTGGCACCTAGTTCCAGCCATTCCTTAGCATACTCTGTTATTGGCGGCACGTGTTCATTGGACCACCTGTAAAGGACAGACTCCAAAACTTACCACGGACGGATATTGTAGAAATTAGCAATAAAATAATGTGCTTGCACTAATCCCTGTTTACCCTTGACCAGAAATCCAGGTCTTTCCCACGTTTGGGTATACAATTAATTTCAAATTCTTGTTGACTTCCGTCTTGGCCTGGGATACTACTTTCAGAAACGGAGCAACATTTTTAGGATTAACACAGTTAGTCCCAAATCCCCAAACACGGTCGTAAAGGGAAACACGTTTGAATGCATCCGCAACCGAATCGCCGTATGCAGTCCTTGATGGATCGTTTTCCTAAGCATAGCGTCAGTCGTCAGTACAATTTATTGCCATTCATTTGCAGTTTGACTTTTAAAATATAGGAAAACAACGTACATAGGTAATGTCTTAGTCTTAAGTCGTCTTTACCTGCAACGTAAAAGAGACCCACACCCTTGTCGAGGTATTCATGGTATCTAGCAGCTTTAAAATGATCTCAACTTCTGCTAAACATGGCATCGTTTCCAATGCTAAAACTTCAACGTTACTCTTTGCCAATATTTCCAGTCGTTTTTGAATGTACGCTGATAATGTCATCTTCACTAACTATTCCCAAGTAATCTCCCCTGTATTCTGAGCCATCATGTAGATAAACTCCATAAGGACCTATTGACCCGGCTAAAATAGGTAACTTCTCCGGGCTCATTTTCTCTTTCCTCAAGAGGAATCCGTCATGGTTCAGAGATATGTATTGAGATACTGCATCTTCTGCTAGTTGAACTGAATTTGCAATGAGAGTATATACTTTCCGCGGCTGAAATTCTGAGAGATTCTTGCAACCCTTTTGCAGTGGCCTGGTACGAATCAGTTTCAATTATATCAGCTCCGGCTACATAGTTAAAATACATTGAATTGCAGCTTAATATGCAATGCAATATAATATGCACTATTATTTCAGATATTCTACGATCTGTAAGTAAGTTTGTTGAAACGTTACCTTTCAAGTATTCCAAGTGCGTTTCTGTCACAGCCTGAGGGTCTGTCATTAAAGCCTTTGATGTCCACAATGGCTCTGTGTCTACGTCGTATGAGCACCTTTTATTTAATTCATTTGAGAAGCCTCCGTCTAGTAATAATACAAAACGAGAATCCATCTTGATGACAATTACAGGATTATTTTTAAAAACTCAGTTGTTGAGCAAATCCTGCAATCTTGCAATCAAATGAAACTCAACCAACAAATAAAGTGTAGACACTGTGGAGTATGTTTTCTTTTTCCATAAACTGGCGATGATCCCGCCGGGATACCGGAGTAACACTGTCAAAATCATTATATGTATATATTTACTATTGCAATTTGCAGGTTATCCCAAGGGAATTTAAATTATATTCTGCTCCACAGAAGAAGAAGACATTCATGCTGTTAATTTCGTGAATAAAGGTATGAGGAAGTGGGAAGTGGAATAGGTATTATAATAACCTTGTGGAATCGGTCTCGTTATGGCAAGTGGATTCAGAGAAAGGTTTAGTGAGTGAGTGAGAGATTTTGTCGTGAAAATATGCATGTTGAATTGCTGATTGATTAACGAATAACGAATATGAGCGATGTATGGATGTAAATGTTAACAGCTCAATATTTTTAACAGTAAATAAGGCACATAAAGTTTTGCCTACTCGCAATTAATCCAAAAGGAGTTATATTTTCTTATTATATTGTATTTTAGTGGTTAAAACTGGCTAGGACTGACTGCTCCAATGGCGGAACTAATGTGAGTTGTTTTCCACAACGCCTGTCAAGAAAAGATAGGGACAAATTTTTAATCTCACAATCAGAGCAGTTAAAAATGGCTTGTATTCTTGAAGGTCAAATACAACACTTACTGCATTAGTAACTCAATAATAGGATAAATACGGTCACACTGTGCACACGCGGAGCAAGTTGTGGGTCGCAAAAATAACGAGCTAAAGTACCTCCGCGCAACACATTGAACCTGTTTCATGGAAGCTTTGGTAATCGCGTCCATTGTGTGCCTTGTGATGTTGGAAGGGATTTCTTTGTACTCGCTAACAAAAGATGCCATAGCCATTTTTGCAGGAGTGCTTTCCGACTGAGCCAGTTTGAATATTATTGAGGTTTTCGCAGACAGTAAAAGAATATTATCCCATCGGAACGGAGTGCCGCCTCCTTTGACATCCCCCTCACCTTCCTTGGATTCTAGCAAATGACGGGTCATCAGATCCACGACACGAGTGTAAGCATGAAGTAGGTCGGTGCATCCTCGGAGTTCAAAGTAAAGCAGACCCTCCAATGGATTTACCCTAAGATCCAATTCTCCAGCTGCACCAGTCAGCACTAACTCTTTGTGCAATGGTCCATCCGGTGATTGAATAAAATACTGTATTGCTAGAAGAAGTAGTGGATACTCTGGATCAGTGAAGGATTGTATTCCTGGTGCTACTTGAATTAAGCATGCCGTATGTGTGTTTGGCAGGGGAAAAATTAATTCGTTGCAATTTCTCTTTATGCAGTCTGCACTTTTCATCCATGTCCTATCAGGGTTATTGGCAAGTCTCCTCGTTTCATACTCCCAGTTCCACTGAGAGTAATTGAAGGTGGTTCGGAACAGTTCAGAAATAACAAACCTAGCATCTGGATTTTCCGTCAGGTGGAACTCCATGCGGGGCAAATTAGCTGCCAAATGAACAGTCACATTTTCAGGTCGGAGGAGAAGGTTTCGAATCGACTCCAGAACCTTCGACACGCGCTTCACCGACTTGGGCAGCTCATCCAAAAGCTGTCGTAAGAAAACTTTTTGGCGAATTAGCGAGCAGCACCTTGGTGTACTATTCATCTGGTACAAGGAATCAGTCATCAGGGTTCGAGCAATAATTGGGCCTTTCATTTGAAGCTCGTCTATATCTTTCACTAGCTTTGCAGAAACTTCTTTCAGTCTCTCTGCTTGCCATTTTGTATTCCATAAGAGCATCTGCGCCCAGTAGAACCCTTCCTTTACTTTTGTAATTTCAACTTGAATCCGAAGACAAAACAGGTGAGGAAACGTGCCACAGGAAAATCTACTTTTATCCCGAGCATTTCCTATCCATTCCAGTCCGAAAAATGTTTCGATCCCTATAATATCCCTCTTGAGTTCCTTTTGACATTCTTTGACTGTGTGAAATTTGTCAAAGTTATCCATATATGGCGCTAGGAGGATTGCTTCAGCAAATAAAACCATATACTTTCTTTGCTCAAGCGTCAGTTCAGTGGTGTCCATAATGATAGAGAGATACGCGTAATTGGAGTTTATGTCGTCAACGTAAAGGTTGCATAGTGTGTCACTGGCCCACGGGGGATTGATTTGCCTGCTGATTTTAGCAAGTCCAATTGTTTCAGCAGATGGCATTGCAAATATATTAACTAGCTCTAATGGAGGGCCTTTGGCTAATAATTTTGTAGCCGCTTTAAGTCGGTGAGTCCACCTCTTCGTGTACTTTATATTGTCACGCTCCAACCTCCATGCTATTCTATCTGACATCTCCTCTTCTAATTTCTGAAACAATGAATGGCTAGGCATGGCTACAACTGCAACCCAATTTACATCAAGAAAACACGTTTGAATGACATGTTTCCAAAAACCCACATTTTTATTTAGTAGATTTTGAATTCTGTAGCCGGAGTTTATCCGTCCATCGAATATGATATCAGTATCGTGAGATGAATATAGAAAATCCGGAATGACAGCACGCGTAATCTTTTCTTCCAACGCACTCTCCGTGTCCCTGAGATTGCGTTGGTATAAATTTAAAATAACTCTAAGCATTTTCCTTATCTTGAAAACGGTTCCTTTCATTTCCCGATTTATAGTTTTTCGAATTAGCTGAGGAACGTTTGCTGCAATATCCGCTGGAACATTCGCACAGTTGATCACGAAAAGTGTTTCTTTAAATTCGTATTGTGTTATATGGACTGATAGAGAAGCTGGTACAATTGCTTCATTCTTCTCGATGGAACACGAAATAGTGGACGACTGTGAGCCTGGTGCTGATAACGCATTTGAAATTGATCCTTTCATGTATTCCAAAATTAAACGCATTGCTAAGTTGGTATCTAGATTGTCATGAGATCTTGATCCAATAATTCCAATTTTGACGTGTGCTATGTGAGGACTGTGCGCACCCAAGTTTGTCACAAGTGTAGGTAGTGACTTTTGTACGGGCGGACATGGGTATTCAATATGCTTGATTATGTTTTCACGGGGAGAGCTAGGCGATGGTTCGTCCAGCCATGGTTTGATCCAACTAGGTTTAACTCGTTGTCCTTTCAGGAGATTATATAGAATTGGAGCTAGGGCTTCAAATAGTACTTCTTTATCAATATCGCCGACCACAACCAGACAACAGTTACTTGTGTGATAAAAGTTTTCATGAAATTTCCGCACTTTCTCCAAATTGCATTCAGAGCGAAATACGGAAGAGATGCCTTTGTGACTCACACTGTAACCGGAAGTGGGTCCGAAGGCTATTTGAAACATGGCTAGCATACCTAGTTCGTCTGGCAGATTTTCTTTGGCTTTCATTGCGTTAAAACAGGTTCCTCCATCTTGTCCACTTGATTCAATATGATAAACCTAATTAATGTTATTGTGATATATTTATCCTTACGTGGATTAAAAGCCAATCGGTGCTACTTTTCTTGTTACATGTACATAGTTTGTATTACCTCAGTAATGAATGCAGCTTCTTGTAGTAGGGGATTGAAAATATGATCGAGAAACACGGGAAGAAAGTCAGAGAATCCTTTCTTTCCTATAGAACTAAACCTGTAGCATGAATGGTCTCTTTCAGTCAAAATCTTTGGACAAACTGACAAGCACTTGCTAGCAATTTTGTGAAACAATCCAGCATGTGGGTAACTTTTACTTCCATTCCAAACCATGTGTTGAATTACATGAGGGATTCCACAGTTGTCCTCACATTTGTGTGCTAAAATTCAATGTGAATTGGAATAACGTTTATTATGGCTTTCTAATAGATTCTGGGAATGTGGAATTCCAATACCTATAATACAACTAGCGTGAATCAGTGGTCCATCAGTTTGCGTATGCACTAACTCCAATCCAGTTTCAGGAGACCTATATTTGGCTATGTGCAATGCATTTAATTTTACAGAGCAAATAAGATCCCAAGGAACTGGCATGCGAGGAAACCCTTCTACTGACATTTCTGTATGTTGTTTTCGATGCCACTTTGCGTACAATATTTTCTAGTTCCGTTGGTCAATACCGACTACCGACAGTCTATATAGCTATTGATTGAATCAATTGGTTT
The DNA here is from genome assembly GCA_036850665.1 of Dicranocentrus wangi. Taxonomy (NCBI): domain Eukaryota; kingdom Metazoa; phylum Arthropoda; class Collembola; order Entomobryomorpha; family Entomobryidae; genus Dicranocentrus; species Dicranocentrus wangi. The sequence goes on along the minus strand of JAANSN010001102.1, from coordinate 27,624 downwards.
CATGATATCCGCATCTTCTGAATATAAAAACTTATGTAACTTTCGTGAAACACATCCAAGTATATCGGGGGAACAATCTACATGCTGTACCTACTACATACTGGAATTTACTAAAATCTAAACAAATTGGTCAATTATCTTATAAGTAACTTGTAAACAATAACTATATGAGACAATTTTAATAATCTAGGGATACACTTGGGTTGGATACACTTTCATAAAGAAACAAGTAATAATTTGATTTTTTATGCTTTGGCCTACTCGCACATTCGCCTAAGAAACAGAAGGTATAAAGGTCAAAATGCCCAATATTGCCAATACACCTTATTGACTGGGTAGGTAACCTTACCGCAGTGAACCATGTTCATGCCCCAAGCTAGCCAAAATATTTAACAATCTAACCGTAACATCCTGTGCATGTAGTTGACATTTGACACCTGAAAGCCACAGGTATCAAAATGATTGTGATTTTATCTACAGATTGACCATCCAAACAATCCCGAAAATATCAATTGCATATTGCATCCTTTACAGGTTCGTTTGACATTTGGTTCGATTCCATTTATGGTTGTTGACAAACACTGAATAAAATAAATCATTATTCTCCAACAGATTGTGAAAGTTAAAAGGGGAAAAACAAAGTGGAAATGTAATGACTAAAAGCATGATTGGGGAAAATTAACTAATTATTCCCTATCAGTAAAGCGGTTATGCGACATGCGATATGTGGATCGGAAGCTACTGCCCTCAGGAACAACAACATCCCGTGTTGGAATCAGATTGCGCGAACCCTCCAGAGTGAAGCTAAATTAATATAAGTACAGGTTATAGTTAATGTCCAGTGCCTCTATAGTATACAAGAAGTAGTAGTGTTGCTATCTATGTAGGTATATGTATTCGATATTTGTTAATTTCTGGAAAATGCATCCCGAATCCCGTGGAATTGTTACAAACTAAACTTACTTGTACATAAATACTTTCAAACCTGGAGTATTTGTGGTATCTGACGTCCAGCTCCAGCTACTTGGCTTCCTGGCTTCTTCTGCTCTGCCCAATCAACTCATTCTCCTCATGTGCTGCTGCTTCCCTATTGTGACTATTATTGTGAGCCTAGCCTGTCTGCAATGCATGCAACCATGTTTTATTATTATGCCCATGCCATGCATGCTCTTACACTCCACGTGCTTTCTTTGAATTTGTTTCTGTTTGTGGCAATCTCTGGAGGAGTTGTTATGATATTTTGATGATATACATATATTTAATAAAATAATTAAATAAAAGTAGATAAATTGACAGTTTTACATGAACAACGTTCGTTCAAGAGTTGACAGTTAGCAGTTTTGAAGCATTTGTTCAGTTTCACGCTCAGGTTTCTTTCTCAGTTTTTTTGTAGTTCATTCCGTTCATTGTTATTTATTTAATATTATATTATTTTTGTACTGATCGCGAGAGAAAGCAGAATGGTACTGAAAGGAGCAGCGGCTCGAAAGCAGAAGGAATGTAAATTAAAAGAGAGGAAAGACAGAACACTTTACGTGTCCTTCCAGNACTGATCGTGAGAGAAAGCAGAATGGTACTGAAAGGAGCAGCGGCTCGAAAGCAGAAGGAATGTAAATTAAAAGAGAGGAAAGACAGAACACTTTACGTGTCCTTCCAGAACAAAAACAAGTTGGATAAGTCCCGAATTAAGGAAATCCTGGAGAGTGGACATTCAGATATTGAGCGAGTATTTCTGCCTCGTCAAAAATTCATAAAGTAAGCTTTTAGTTGACTTTTTCATATTTAAAAATTACTCATTTTATGTATTTTAATCCATGTCGATTGTTTAATTATAGTTTAGCAGATTAAGTGGTCGACGTAAAATGTTTATAATTTTATAAACCATATTCGTTAGCCTTATTTGTTGGTTTTTTGATTTTCCAGATTTGTGTATGTACTTTGCAAGGCGGAGTCTGAGACGCCCAAGGTTAAAAAAGCGCTGCACAAACTTAATAATGAAGAGTTGGGACCAGTCTACCCTAAAATTCCAATGGAGCCTAAACCTCGCCCTGCGTTGGATGAAGCTGATAAAGTGAAATTTAAGCGTGTTATGAATCCTACCGTGTAAGTTTATTTCTTATGTTCGATTCGATTCTACCTGTTTTTTATTGTTGTCACTTACAAAGGTTAATTCAAATTCATGGTCAATGGCCAATGGTGAATCTGGAAATTATCAATTATCAGTTAATGGCTATCCTATAAAACCTGTTTTTATTTTGCCATATAGTCTTTTGCTGGAATGGATTCCAAAGGAGTTAAGCACGGACAACTTAGAACAAGCTTTCCCAGAGGCAGAAAAAGTTGACAGGTTCAACCCAAGACGCTGTTATGTGTACTTTAAGACTGCAGACGCAGCCGCTAAAGCAAAAATAAGGATTTCAAAAGAAAAGGTTTGTGGTAATGAGCTAACCGTAACATTTAAAAGTAGCGACAAGGAGCAAGATGAAAAAGATGCTTAAACGTTAGGAAGAAGTTCAGTTTTTTATATAATAATAAAACGTTTTTGTTTAAGGAACAACACTCCCACCCAGCACATTGTTTTTATTGCATTATAATGAATTCTCTCATTACAGATTTATAACCATTGTTTATTGCTTTTCATGACGTTGCATAGAATTAAAATGTTTCAAATGGATTCCTATTTCTTAGGTTTATATTACATTAGTTATTGCTTGCAATATCTACATGCAATGCAAGGTTATCTAAAAGTAATCTATATACTAGTTTTTTGTACCGATTTGTCTGAACTATTTTACTGTTCGTTGTCCGAATCCTTCTCCTCACTTTCCGAGGATGAGGATGATCCACTCTGGTCAGCTGAATTTTTATTTTGTCCGTCACCGTTACTGGAATTGCTGGATTTCCCTTTTTGCTTTGCTTTCATCTTCTTTTTCAATCTCTTTGCTCTTTTCTTCGCCGTTTTGTTTTCAGCAGCTTGTTTGTGCTCCTCGAGCCTTCTTTGAAATTCTTGATCTTCTTCGTCTTGCTTTGCAGACTCCGTAATGGTCTTTTGGCGAGCATATTCCTTTCGTCGAAGATGACGGTAAACATGAAATTCTCCACTTCCAGCGCCTGCACTGGAGCCCATAACATTTCTTACAAAGTCGGGAGGTGGAGGAAGATTTTTATCTTTGGGTCGATTTGGAATCATTACTGGTTTGTCTGGGTTTGCCATGAGACGTTGCAGCTTCATCCTTTGATAATCTGCTGTATTTTTAATTGGGACAATTGGCAAATCTAACTTCCTCTTCTTCTTTTTACCGCCTAGTGCCATTATTTGCGTCTTCATTTGATTGAGCCACCGTAGGCGAAGATGATATATTCAAATTTAAGCTCATTCTGGCGTCTCACAATTCTGAAATTATTAATAAACATACATTTTTTTAATTATAATTTATTGTAATCATATTAGCAATCACTTGCTATTACGAGTCACCAGTTTGAAGAAAGAAATCCATCCAGTAAAATGGATTGGATATCAATAATCAAGCTTGGAAAACCTAAACATATTTTATGCTAAAATGCGTAAATTACCATACCCAATCTATGTATGTAATTCACCCGACACGACCCGAACAGGACTTCCAAAATTACCTGACACTTTGGTTTTAAGCACTTGCGAATAAAAAAAATGCAGTCAAGCTTACGAAAATGTGCAATGCACGGTAAGATGTAACGTATATAATTAAAGTGAACACCAATATTATGCTGGAAATTAGTGTATACAAATTTTTGATTGTTGTGGTTAGAATTATATCTCTTGGAAAACCTAAACATATTTTATGCTAAAATGCGTAAATTACCATACCCAATCTATGCATGTAATTAACCCGAGTCACCCGACACGACCCGAACAGGACTTCCAAAATTACCTGACACTTTGGTTTTAAGCACTTGCGAATAACAAAAAATGCAGTCAAGCTTACGAAAATGTGCAATGCACGGTAAGATGTAACGTATATAATTAAAGTGAACACCAATATTATGCTGGAAATTAGTGTATACAAATATTTTTGATTGTTGTGGTTAGAATTATATCACAACCAACCAACCAACGCCGTCTGCTTATCTAGTTATTGTAAAAGCGTCAGAAAAATATATAACATTTCATGCTAGTAGGTCTTTTGTCCAATATACATATATAATGCCTTGAATTATTAAACGTCGAACGTATAAGTTTAAACTGAAATTGAAATGTCACACTGTCAATCAATGTTTCATTTCGGTATCACACGAAAGTATTCGTTTAAAAATTATCCCTTTCAACATTCAGATTCAATGTACAAAACTTTGCAAAAATAGTACAAGAACAAAACTCTACATATATATATATACAACGGGAAATCACAAATGTAACATCATTGCACACTTGCAGTAATTATGACAAGTGGCAATTAAAACCAAAAATTCACTACTTTTTACGTGCGTACAAAAGGAGAAGGTAACCACTGAACATAAACATTCACTGTTTATATATAATACGGAAAATAGTAAAAATACACGCTTCCTTAAAGTTGGGACTTTGCAGTGGGCAATATGCAAAATTAAACAGAAACGTAAAAACTTATTTTAAGTACATAAGTAAGTAAGTAGTAAGTAAGTAGTATTATCTGGTAAACAAAACAAGTGTGTGTATCCAGAGATCAAATCCATTTATCGATTGATCCAAAAACAGTATGCTTTATAAGAGTACAGTATAAGTATTAATACCGAAGTGTAATGTACTAATATTGATATTTATATATTTATGTAAGCAGGTATGTAATGCAATGCATCTACTTCTCTGCTTACCTTTTTGTTTTTCTACAAACACGCACACTCAACTCAACGCACTTATGTATTTTAAGTACGAAGCGAATAAAAATGAGCAAGTTTGTGTGTATATATAGTAAATTCAATAGATGGATGATATTATGATGGCAGATAGAACAGATGCAGCTGTTCAACGCGGTGACTACTACTAACTTTTGCTCCTGATCTGATTATCGTATCCACAACCAGCAACATGGGTGGGCGAGGGTTATAGTTTATACATACACACCGTATCATCGTCCTTCTCCTTCTAGTCTTGTGCCGTCGCCTTTTAAAAGACTTGAATGTGCTGTAGTGGTGGGACTGGGGAGTGTTAAGGCATTTTTATGCCCTTATGCAAATATCTTCTTGATGAAACCATATGAACAAGTACAACTGAGTCACAACTACATAAGTACTTACAGAAGTGCACATTGCGCATGTCATTTACTTTCTATGAAGTTGAACCATTAACCATAATACATTAGTTAGGTCATATATCTATCTAATCCCATTAATTTAATTATTATTGTAAGTTTGTCTTGATTACAGGCCCACTTTCTTTGTCCATTTTTAAATGGTGTTTAGATTGTCAACAATTCTCGTCCAAGAGATTGCAAAAAACCGAAAAAGTCCAAAGAAAGAACTTGGTCCCCCTATTAACCTCCTCATGTGTCGAGGCGGGTTAATAAAGTTGATGCGCTTCTCTAAACCACTCTAGTACATGCAGTAGGAGGACGCGCGACGTTAATTTTTTAACATTCAAGTGCACATGCTGTAATAGTAACAACAACAACTGTATTGTAATTGCATAGCCAACATGAGAGGCGAAATGTGAGAGAAGACGAAACGATTTAAGATGCAATGGATATTTTAGTTTTCAGTGACAAAGGATAGAGAGCATGAGGTATGATATATGATTTGAGAGAAAAGAACATGAGACGAGACACGAGAAGCAACAAAAAAAAGCAAGGAATATAGAGAAATTGTTCTCTTCGCTGTAGGGATAAATGGTGGATAACATGCAAAATTCAAGGTTTGAGGTTAAAAACGTCAACATGTGAAATGTGAATACATGCATGGGAAGGAAGATACTCACTCACACTCACATAAACTTACAAACAAGCAGAGAGGGCCTCCCAAACTCCCAAATTCCAACTTGGCACAATGTCTGTGTGGTTTGCTGTTGTGCTTTTACATTGCATTGCATTGCCTGAAAATTCATTCTATTGCCGCATATTATACCGGATCAAAAATGTTCGTTTCTACCTCTGTCTCATCGTAGTGAGCAGTTCTAGTTCTATATGAGCTGAGCACTGACAAATTAGAGCACACAAACAAATGAAAATGTACCTTATTGTATTCAGTAGTAGTGTAGTAGCATTGTAGCATGAGCATGTGTGTATAGTGTTGAATGTATTTGTGTGTGCGAGTGAGAAATGTGAGAGAGAATATACTGAATGTGAAAAAGACAGAAAGTGAGAGGAGAGATATAGAGAACTTCCAATCCCAGCAACTTCACGCTCACGCATCGTGTTATCGTGTTACTAGCATATAGGTAGCTTGTTGAAGTTTCTTTTATATATATTAACCCTGCAAGCACTTGCACGATCTAATCCTAATCTAAATGTTGAGCATTTTCTCATATATGTAACATCAAAAAGACTTCTAATTCCAAATTCCAACTGCAACATCAATGAAGTGAAGTTGGCACTGGCAGTTGTTGTGTTATATAGTTTAATAGTTTATCGTCATTGTGGTATTTTGTAGTTTGGTGGTACAATTGTAGCAGCTGTGTGCCAAGTACCAGGATCAATGAAGCAATCTCTTTGAAGCCAGGTGATTTAGTTGTTATCTATCCTTTTTAGTTGATAGTTCAATCACTAAGTAAAGTACATTTCCCCATTCACCATTTTTTATGCTGTGTATAAAATCATAATAATGTGCCCATTTGCCTTTGTAAGTAACATATATAATGATTAGGCTAGGGCAATGGCTTGTCAGATTCAGATGATTAATCATTAGCATTTAAAGCAAAAACTAGTAGAGTAGTAGTAGAATTAAGGATTCGACAGCACTTGAGTGAGTGACGACGCTCTTTTGTTCTATCAACTCAAGTCTAAAGAGTCTAAAGGACTATTTTTGATTCTGCTTGCATTACACTTCTGCCTGCACACACTGCAATTGCAACATTTGCACCGTTTACTAGACTATTTTAAAGGTGTATAATATGTTCCTTATTTTTCTCCGATGCTGCTGCTGTACAGTTTATAGCCATTAGATGCCATTTACCAACTATACTTACATCCAGTATAGCACACTCTGTATTCGTCGTTGAATTGAGGTTATTATTATGAGATGCAGATGACGGTAAACCTCAGTCCACAGCTTACACGACAATAAGAAAAAAATATTGCAACCAGGAAGGACCACACGAGTAGTAGTGGTAGTGCTAAGCTGTAAGTTTAAATATTTTAAACTTGCACAAATTCTTGTGCGTTTTGAATTAGTATTAGTTTGAGGTTCCACAAGACCAGTCCGGAGCTATTGTTAGGAGTTAAGAGTGGGCAACGCTGAACGTATGTATCCTGTAGTGAAGCCATTTTCTTGAAGTATTGTCAATTGTTATATACTCACAAGTCACAACTAAAGGAAGTGTTAGTAGTTTGACAAGGAAAAACGAAAAATAGTTCAAGTTCAAGAAGCACAACTAACATTAAATCTGAATCTGAATTCGGATTGTGGTGGCGTTGTGGAAAGAGAATAGTGGGCACAATATAATTTGATGGTGATATAGTGTGGTGATGTATGTAATGTAAATATATGTTTGTGGGCTGCATATAAATAAGTTGTAGTTGTAGTGTACTCAATACTCTGATACATCCACGATTCCGAAATTCCTACATGTAAAAATGATGTAAGAGATGACGAAATTTATCGTATTCGTCCCTGTCCCAAAGAATCATAGGAGATATCTGAAATGTGTGTAACTCTGCTCCTGCTCTGTTGATACTGGCACTGCAATTTGCACAATTAATTCAGAAAATGTACGAGCGAAAAGGAACTACCTAGGTTTCTTTAAATAGTTCCTTTTTGATTTTGATCCCGTTTGTCAAGCTGGATATGGTGTCATGCAGTATATGTTATATGTCTGTCCGTATTTCGTATGTATGTATGACGTAGGATGAAATCGTATGAAATTATGTTTTAAACGTCAAGTTTGCATCAGCAATTAGACTTGCTAATTTCAATTTGGTTTCAAGTACTTAATCATAATGTAATTGAGTCAGGCTCAGGAGTATATAGCGGCGGGTGAATATCCTGTGCTGTGCACACTTTTAGTTAACGAACATCTATCTCTCATTCTGGACCACGGTTCTGCAATTTAAACAATCTGAAAAGGCTCAGTTCTCCATATGTATTTTGTTTTTTACTATTATTTCAGACGCTGCTGCCGTTTACCATTTATATAAAGTTTTGGAAAAATAGCTACACAGCACCCCCTCAAGTAGTCCATCATGGGTATTCCCAAGTTCTACCGGTGGACATCTGAGCGATATCCTTGCTTATATGAAAAAATCAGGGAATATCAGGTAATTTTAATGCGTAATATGAATGATGTTTAAAGTGTGAAAAGCTTATTAAATTAATCATGATTTTTTTACACTTTAGATACCCGAGTTCGACAATCTGTATTTAGATATGAACGGAATTATTCATAATTGTTCTCATCCTAATGATGAAGATGTGCATTTACGAATACCAGAGGAAAATATTTTTAGGGATATATTTCATTATATTGATTTTCTTTTTCGAATGATAAAGCCCTGTAAAGTATTCTTCATGGCTGTTGACGGCGTCGCTCCTCGAGCAAAAATGAATCAGGTAGGTCAAGTGTTAATACCATGACCATGTGGATATTAATTTTATAACGGTTACCATTCATAAATGTTTCCGGCTAATCTCCACGAATCGAATGTTTGGATTTTTCTAGCAACGAGGAAGACGATTTCGCTCAGCTAGAGTGGCAGAGGAACAAGAGGCTGAAGCAATCCGACAAGGCGAAAAACTCCCCTCAGAAGATCGCTTTGACTCAAACTGTATCACTCCCGGGACTGAATTTATGGCCAGATTAAATGAGCAGCTCAAATACTTCGTCTCGGTCAAAATTTCGACTGATCCCCTCTGGCAGCGAAAAGGTATTTTTGTATAATATTGGACTGCACTAAAAGTTTATTCAATTATGAGTTATGAGTTGATATTAATTTGATGTATTGCTAGGACTGTGTGTTTATTTGTCTGGTCATGATGTACCTGGAGAAGGAGAGCATAAAATAATGGATTTCATTCGTCACATTCGTTCCAAACCTGATTTTGATGCAGAAACTCGGCATTGTCTGTATGGCTTGGATGCAGATCTTATGATGCTAGGATTATCAACTCATGAATTACAATTTTCATTACTCCGGTACGTTTTCAAATATTTGATATTTGAGACTTTGAAGTTATTTAACAACAATATCAATTTTATACTTTCAGTGAGGAAGTAAAGTTTTCTAGACCAAAAAAGAAAAAGCCAGCGAAGAACCAACAACAAAAGAAATCCAAACATAAGGAAGAGAATGGCGTAGTAGCTTATGATCTCACAAATGTTTCGGTGTTTTCCAGTGAAAGTACTATAGGTATATCCAATACAATGCTAAGAGAACCAGCTGCCCCGGGACCACATTCGGGAAACCTTCTTCCTATCGCTAACACGGATGAGAAGTCATTCGTGGACGCTGTAAATATAGTTCCAGTTGGAACTTTAGACATGCATGGAAAAGTTCAACAGTCTGGCCTTACTCCAGTCGTGTCTACAACTAGTAATAACGACAATTCCCCACCTCCACCACCCCCAGACGATCAAAATGCAAAGGGAGACTACAAAGCCCCTTTACCTGAAAAAACCACATTCTTTTTATTGCATTTATCCCTGTTTAGGGATTATTTAGATGAAGAATTCCAAGACCTAAGGAATAATTTGAAGACTCATTCATCGATTAAGTAAGTTACTAATTAGCAAAACTCACAAATCCTCGATGTAGTAAGATAAAACAAAATATAATGCATTTGTGTTTTGTTTTATAGGTATGATTTGGAGTGTGTAATAGACGATTGGATACTAATGAATATTTTAGTTGGTAACGATTTTGTTCCCCATTTACCAAATCTCCATATTGTTAAAGGGGCTTTACCTATGTTGTATCGTACGTATATGGACGTCCTTCCAACGCTGGACGGATACTTGAATGAGAGTGGTCACTTAAATCTAAAGAGATTTGAGGCATTTATCAGAAAACTCAGTCAATTTGATCTTGATCAGTTCCGCGATACCTATGATGACATGAAGTACAAGGCGTCTAAAACTGGAAAGAATATAGTTCTGGGGGAGAAAATGGTATTATCACTGACTGAATCCCTGGAATGAATTCGAACCATGTAATAAATATGCTAAATGTTTCATGAAATTGCCCATTTCAGTTTGAAGACTTCATCTTTGAAGATTGTACGCCGTTTGAAGAAGAAGAATTGGAGCCAGTTTCTGACGAACTTAAAGCCCTGGCAAGACGCACAGAAGACGAGATTTTTGGCGATATTACAGACGTCAATGGCCAAGGCACAGTGTGCAAGGATGTTTTTCCGGATGAAAATGACTTTTTCTCCTCTGACGACACCGAAGAATTTCGTTTGGAATTTTTGCAACATAAACGAAATTATTACTTAACAAAATGTGAATTTAATAAGGTTGATCGTGTTGCTGTGCACGAATTTGCCCAAGAGTATGTTAGGGCTATTCAGTGGGTTCTGTTGTACTACTACAAAGGAGTCAGTTCATGGGGTTGGTTTTACCCATCGCACTATGCTCCCTTTGCATCAGATTTGAAAAACTTTGGTGGATTTAACATCGAATTTGCGAAAGGACAACCATTTAAACCATTTGAGCAGCTTCTAGCGGTACTACCTTCACAGAGCAAGAAACTTCTACCTGCGTGTTATCAGGTATGGGACAAGCATAATGTATTTAGCATGTATATGTAGGTAGTTAAAGATTTGTCAGAAGATGATGATGATTTATCATAGGTATGTAATGTAGGTATATATGAAACAACTTTGCGACAGTACATTGTACTTAATTATAGTTATCTTAAAAGTAACCTTTACTGCAACGCAGAAACTTCACAGAGTAGTAGTGCAACCAACAAGTAAACCTTCATGGGAGAGCTGATTTTTGGGAATTTTGTTGTTTTATTTGCTAGTGGTTGATGACAGAGGATAATTCGCCTATTTTAGAGTATTATCCCAAAAAGTTTGAGCAAGATTTGAACGGTAAACGACAAGATTGGGAAGCAGTTGTTCTTATCCCATTTATTGACGAGAACAAGCTGTTAACAGCAATGGAAACGGAAGCGATGAAACTTTCGGAAGAGGAAGTATTCCGAAATGCTCGAGGATCTTTGCTCTGTTGCAGGTAACGTTTAACATAAACATGTTTAATGGCACACCATACCCATAGCTTAAACGTATATTTTCAGTTCACGTTATACAATTTTTGTGCACGACTTGCAATTATTGTCAGTTATGTCATACAGCTACTGTTTGCTTACAGTTACACCAAGGATTCAACAGGGCCAATTAAGTCCCACAGAGATTTGTTTCCCGAATTGGAAGTTTCCCATGTTAAGGTTGACAAAATCTACGAGGTTACGTATAATCCAGAAATGCTGCCCAAGGGTTTGCACCCAAAGGCAGATGTGAAAAAGATTTACCAAGGGTTCCCATCCTTAAAATCTAAAGTTTTTAGTGTAAGTGTTAAGTAGCTAATGAAACCACTAGTCACCTACTGCACCTGTATACTAACTGGTACATTTTTATTATTTTTTTATTTAATGGATTTTCAGAGCTGTGTTTGTAAAGCCGAAGTAAAGGTTTTTGAATTCTACGCACGGGAGGAATCTCTTATTTTAAATTTTGAAGACTTCGACGAAGAGGTCGATGGTCTAAAACTTGGAAGAAAAATTTTGGGAAAGTCTGTGTGGGTAAATTGGCCTCATTTAGAATCATGTTTAATCTCAAGTATATATACACGAACTGGAAAGTATGTCCTGGGACGAGACAATTTAGTCATCAAAGGTAATAGTAGTTACGACATTTCTTAATCCACTTCTGAACATGCTGATTTGTTGTTACCCAGTTGCTTCTCCTATGTTAGACCCTAAGACAACTGAAGATGCAGCAAGGAAAACTTTCGATGTAATGGCAAAAGGTTTAGTTGAAAGGCATTTAAAGTACCGTGGCATTCGACTTGGCAGTCTGAACGCGATATTAATGGGTCGAGTGATGGAAGGTCGAAAGGTACGCTGCAACCAAGTGGGCAAAGTTGTAATTGAAAATCAGGTACGGATCAAGAATTCTTAGAAGTTTTTCTGTTGATGTGAATTGAGGTAAATCACTCATCGATTAAAGTAATGAAGTTCACTTGCTGTTATGTTGTCTAGTGGTCTAAAGTTGAACAACCCTATGCCTTAAAAACTGCAATATATGAAGAGAGAGTAACCGAAATGTTTTACATGGATAAGGATACCGCTAAGTCGTATTTAGATTTATATAGGAAAGGTGATCAAGTATTTTATTTGGGCGACAAACTGTTTGGAGCAATGGGTGTTGTGGTTGGACATGACAAGGGAAGCGGGTCTGTAGTAGTTGAGCTAAAATATCCTAAAAACAGTGACGAAAGTAACTTAAAGGTATTCTAATAAAAACGAGGACATTGGCGTCGGAAAAATAAAATTCATTTTGTGCTGGATAGTAATAATAAATTTTGATGTGTTTTCTAGTTAAAAGCTGGACTGAAGCAGCTAAAAAGCCAAGATTTCTTCCCTCCATATGTAACCGCAGCAAAATGTCAAATAAGCTCATTCGCATTATCAAGATTGACTGGCAGGGTATTAGTTTCAGTGGAAAAACCGAAGAAACCGTCCAAGAAATCTAATCGCTTAGCTAAGAAGAAAGATCTGATGGCGGGTGGAAGTATGAGTGAAAGTTCTTCGGAGTCAGACGACGATTTTCCTGTATTAGAACCCGAATTTCAAAAGTTCAACATAGGACTGGATTTAAAGTTTAATAAAACAAATATGGAAGTAAGAGGATATACATCTAAACGTGACGGTCAATGGTTTTACTCTGCCAATGTTGTAAAACTTGTAAACGGTATAAACGACGCACCTTGTAATTTTATCTATTTCAAGGATAATATTATGTTGCGCATCAATTCTCATTCAATGTCTATATTTTAGAATTTGCGAGTAACTTCCCGGATGTCGTTGAACTTCTTGGGAGGACTGATAAAAGTAAGGACGTGTATAATGCAGCTGACATTTTTCCTGAAGATCCTTTTGGTCGAACGAACGAGATTGTTCAGTGGTTGGAAGATAGAGGAGTTAGAAACTTGACAAGAATTCCTACGAATTGTAACGTCCTTGACGATGACGATATAGACATAGTATGGAACCATGTTTTTACGTCATCGTCTACGGATGCAATGGGCCTGCAAAAATGGAGCGTCAGACCGAACTTACTGTACAAGGTTTGTTATTTCAATCAAAAATATATATATTACAATGTTTCTACGCTAGAACCATTGATGACATTACTAGTTCTAGTAAATTGGGGGTTTAGAATGCACAAAATAAACATAAGTTTCATTTATAGCCTGGACTTGACAAAGGCTGCGTGGCGCCAGTCCCGAATGCACAGTTTGTATTGTTGGATCGAGTTATATGTGTTGACCGTGGTGCATCAGTTCCTTTGGGACTACGAGGAACAGTTGTTGGTATTCAGGCACCTCCAAAGAATGCGTCGGATGACAATGAGGAATCATTTAAATCTGTCAGCTCAGACGCACTTAATGCACTAATTATCATGTGTGACCCAATGCCTGACATATTTGATACACTGCCGAAATCCACTAAGAACGAACTGGGAGATCTTACTGAACTTACTGGATCGCTGGCTAAACTATTAGGTGTAAATGGACCGCAGAAGTCAATGCATAATGAGGGCGCAAATTTGAAATTAGATGTAAAGCAGAACCATAAACCGAAGCCGAAATTGGTAAAGCTGTTTCCCTACCAAGTGGTTAACCTGACGCAAGGAGCAAACGATTTAAAGCAGGATCTCAGGAAAGTTCCCATGTCTTCACAGCAGGCCAGTGGTGGAGCTAATAAAAATGTATTACGTAATGGTACTGCAATAATTCCTATGAAGAACTTTGCGCAAGCTGTGAAAATGGATTCCAGCTCGAAAGCCCCTGTATCGACAGTTAAAGTTCTTCAAAGACCCAATAACTCGTCAGTCCCATCTTTAGGGACGAAGAAGAACGAACCATTAAAGCAAGTGCATCCTGTGACTTTGCCGTGGCCCCCTCAACCAATGAATCGGTCCGGATCTATAACAGTTGATCAGTTGTTTTCACAAGTAAAAGCGCAGCATTCTAATATGATGAATCACGGAGAAAAATCACAACTCAAGCAGACTCATACTGTAAAAAATTCAGCTCCTCCGGAACCTTATAATAACAGTAAGACAAAAGATTCTAAGAACGGAATGAAATCGGATGACAGTAAGAAGGATTCCAGCACACCAGGGAAGAAAAGGCAGCCAGCATTTGTAGACGAAATCATGAAAGCGAAAAATGCATCCCAATCCCTCGTGCCGAAAGGTACCAAAGTGTTTGTCAACTCAGCTTTGCATTCTAAGGCACAAGATAAGTTTGAAAACCATACCTCTTCTACAATTGCACAAACCAAGGAAGAACAAAGCAAAAATTCGATTTTGAATTTATTGTGCCAGCCTAAAAATATGGAAAGGGTTAAAACTTCCACGAAGAAAAAGGAAGTTGATGTAGCTTCAACAGGACTAAATGGTTTTCCATTGCAGACTAACTGTCCGCCTCAACCGCCTGCTCAACAACAGCAGTCTCAAACTCAGCAGTTTTCTCATCCAATAATGCTACCCATTTCGGATTATAGAAATCCCACGAATCATCCCCAATTTGGTCAGGCTGTAATGTATGTAAATTCCGGTCCACCCGAATATTTTGTGCCGACTCCGTACCCTGTTGTAATGCCAGGTAGCAACCCATTTGCATCAGCATTTATACCACAAGCACCGCCATATCCACATGTGCCTCTTCAAGCGATGTTTCCTCCTCCCCCACCTCCTCAACATTGGACCCAACAAAACATAAATTCTGGTAGTGCGATTCCACCAGGAAGCTATCATCATCAACAGCAGCGCAGAGGAAACCATCAACAGAGTTTCCGCCAAGCGAAAGGAACCCACACCTTTAACATTTTTGTTCCAACACAAGTTGCTCGATCAATGGCTGGTACTGATCCAAACGCAGAATCTAATGTGCCTTTAAGACGGAAAGAATCAAACGAAGGAAGTAAAGCCCAAGCAGAGAATCCCGTTGGATCTCGTCAGTCGCAGGCAACTATGATTGAAGGTAAAGATGCATGCAAATTCATCACGTGTAATCTAATCGTATCAAATTAGTAATTAAAATGTATTGGTTGTAACCACATTATTCTTATTTTAAATATTTTCTATTATTTTTGTCACTTTTAGATGCAACGGTTCCTGCAACAAGCACTCTCAAAGAACTGTTAGGCGTAATATCTGAACCTGATCCGCAGAGCAAATCCGTGCCACAACAGAAGAGGAAATCTAGAATTGCTGCTAACTTCTCAGTCAGCCAAAACAGCTAGTAAAAATGAAATGTTACTACAATGACATATACATAAAATAGTCCTGCGAGTGTGAAGTTACAATGTCATTAACGACAAACCGACAGCCTCCGCGACTAAGACCTCTATGTATAACAATAACCCGAAGAAGATCCCTAACTTCGGGAGATGTAGGATTAGTATTAATTAAATTATATCACATACAAGCAGTTGATAGAATGGACTTTTTTATTAAATGAACGTTCACCACGTTATAATATTTTGCTCCTGTTGTGGTTGTTTTTAGTAATGTGATACTTATGACTAAGATTTGCAAGCCAATTAAATGGTTAGCATGAAGGTATAATTCTATCCAGTGAACGTTACACACACGTCACTGCAAACTCCAACTACAAATTGTAATCTATTGGCCAAAATGTTATTCTGTTGGTTTATTTTATGTTAGTGCTGACATCACTCGGCAATTGATAATTAAAGCATGTTGAAGAGTTGGAGATTATATATCGTATAAATTCCCTTATTAGTAGTAATTAATAATTACTTTACATTTATCGGATCTGTGAATTAAATACGGAAATGGAAGAAAGCGAAAGGGTATTTTACAGTCATGATGCCTCAACCTCCGGATACGTAACACGGATATTATAGTTACATAAGTGTATAATTATTGAATTATACGATTTTATTTCAACGTGTAAAAAACTGTTAAGAAATAAAGCGCGACTTTATTTTTTTGAGACTGCTATTTCCTCATCATTGACGTGCGTACGAAGTCATAAAAGGTCTAGAAGAAATCATGCTGCTCGATGCTCGTAAATGTGCATGCCAAGAGATTGAACTAAACAAGCTAACTAACTTTAACTATCTAGTTGATTGTAATAGTGAGTACGTAAGAGTTCATTGTATGCATTTTATGTGACTAGAGGTGTCTGCGCAAAAATCTCATCCCAAAAACTGATATCATTCATAATTTCATAATCATTCTTACCGAATATGTACAATGCAAACCTCGACCTATACTTATCACACTGCTGCTGGTAGTGCTGGTCCATAATTTACTGCTTTAAATCTACATTTTTGTTTCATCTCGGGAACGCCATCTTATCATAGACTGCAACCTACAACCAGACTAATTGTAAGTGAAGTGAAAACTAATTTCATATATATATATCATAGAATCATCACATCTTATCACTCACCTCAGCTCACTCACGCCTCACATTGTGTTCACACTTCACACTTGTGTGCACGAGGAGAGTAGAGAGAGGCACGACGGCAGGTGCGTGTGTTTGTTTGTTGCCATTATTGTCCGTAGTAGTCCAACATACTTTTTACTTACGAGTACGAGGCAGGTACTTAATAGCGGATGAGTGCATAGAGCAGTGCACCATGCATGCATGTATACTTACTTACTTACCACGTCACATCATCATCACATCAAGAAGAGATTCCGGCTGATCCTCAACACTCGTCTTCGTTGTTTGTCGCCGTCCAGATTTTGAGTGAAAGTAAATAGTGCGACGTGTGGGATCTGGGATGGGATATTATTATTATTAACATGTCTCATTCATCTCTGTTGATTCCAGGAGTTGTGTCTTGTTGTGTCCTTTTTCTTGCACATACATTACAACTGATCGTCAGAGAGTAATAAACTGGCAGTGGATGCGAATATTGCTGCGAATTAGCCAATTGTTAAATGCTGGATTACAAGTTCTGTTTCAAAAGAGAGGTTAAAATAAATAAAAAAGAGGTAAGTTGAATTGTAAGTTAGTGAACGATGTCATGTACATACAGTTAACAAAATTAAACAAATTCAGAGTGGCCGGATATGTCACATGTCAAGTTGTCGATTGTCATCGGGAAAGCATATTGTTTAGAGTCTCGTGTCATCAATTTGACATATACAATATATATTTAGTCTTATTCCGCACAGGTAGTCTTTTATTTCGTGTTTGCTTGTTTTTTTTAAAACAGTATCAGTATGTTTGAGAGTTCATGAATTATTACACGTTTCTAATTCCGACACTTTTGACTTTATGTTTAGTTGGCATTCAGCATTAAGAAGTAAGTAGTAAGCACACGCTCAAGGATTTAGTTTAACGCTCAGCAGGATAGGGTATTTTGATAACGAGTTTATTTTACTTTTAAGTTTTTCAGTGTTGAAAACGCGGTAGGTGGGCGGTGAATGGTGAAAGTTGGGATAAGAAGCTGTAGGATTCTATATAAAACCGTGGAAGACTGAAGCCATTCGAAACGGAAGCGAGGCAGGAGGATAACTGCCCGATCATGTCGCTGAGGAAAACATCAGCGCATTCCCTCGGGAAAAAACAGTTAAAGGAAAAGATAATTCAGATTTATGAGCAGTTGTTACAGGTTAGTTGAACGGAACGTATTGCCCAACTATAATACATCTTGATTTGTTTCATCATTTGAAGTGATTTTTCATTTGTTTTGTAGGGAGAGGATCCGTCGTTGGCGAACTCCAATTTTTGGGATGAGTTCTTCCTTCTAAAACCCAAGCCATCCGTCTTGGAAACTGAACTGAGTAAATTGAGAGGAGATCAATTGAATTACCTGAAACCCATCATACGATCACTGTTTACTCACTGTGTTAATGTGCTCGGTGAAACTAACTCAAATTCTCACCACATTAAAATATGTAATTCGTTTCAGGTAATTTAAAAAAGCCCTATGAATTATGTCAAACGTATAAAGCATAGTTTTTTAGGATACTAAACTAAAGATCGTTGTGCATTTCAGACAATGGTTGGCTTGGTGGATGGTGTCGTCAAGTTAATTAAGACGGAGTTTGGATATGACTTGTTGGACGCACTAATGGGATTCGAAAATGCAACAAAAGTCATTAATGCGTTGTTAAACAACAGTTCTACTATACTGACAGGTATTTGTGTTATTTGATCGAATTCGATTTAATCCCGAATGTACTTTTTTACTCATTTTTGTTGATTTATCGTTGGTTCTATCCTTAGGAGAATATCCAAAATGTGTTAAACAGTCGTGTATACACGCCTTACTGATGATTATGACTTCTACTGAGATTATTTCTAAAAATAAGGTTATGGAATACATCGTGACAAATAGCGCGTTCTTGGAGAGTATTTTTTGGCTGTTAAGCCAGACTGATACAAGAATTGAATTCGGCTATGACTGCCTGATTATCGTGACGCTTTTAGTAAACTTTGAAAAAGATAGACCAAACGATTGTGCAGTAAGGTTGTCGTTGGTAGATGATCATTTAACTTTAAATGGCTATAGTCAGGTCAGTTTATGCTACTTTAACACTTATTTTATTATTTTAAACACAGCTCGTTGGTCGTGACCGCAGTTAACATTTGTACATTTATTAAAATAGGCTATAACTGCTGGATTGTCAGAATTTTGTATGCAGCATACTCTATCTTCAGAGAGTAATTCGGGCTGGTTACATTCATTCACGTCAATGGTAGGATCTATGTTCATTACTGATGAACACGGAAAGAACGAGAGCTTATGGTAATTACACGGTGTCAATATCAACATCTATGTTTTCCAGTGTTCGTAACATTATTATATGAGCTATTTAACACTTATTATTATTTCTTACAAAATTATTATAGTGGAACAAAAGTTGGTCTGTTGGTCGCGTTCTATGAAGCAATACACTTAAATCGAAATTTCATGACCACCCTTGCAAATACAAAAACTGACACAAGTCCGTGCAATACCCTCGCACAAAATGTTTCATCACCCATGCAGATGCCACCATCGAACCTTTTAGTCACATTCTTGGAATACTCGTTAGTTAAAATATTTTAACACTGTAACCGTGTGAAAAAGTTACTTTTATTTAAAAAATTGTTTTTTGTTTTGGTTTCATATTTATGTACAGCTCCATTGTAATGCAAGACATCAAAACGGAATCTAGCTCTAACCTGGTTAAATTGTGCTTCATAATTCTTACGTGTATTGCCGAAGATCAATATGCCAACGCTTTAATGAGTGATCCGCACCTGGTATTCAGAGTAAGATCAAGACCTCAATCTCAGTATTTCGTATACACGTTATTTAGCGTATTAACTGTATTCGTGCTAATATATTCAATCCATGACCTATGAACTATAGGTTCAAATACACAGAGTACCAATGAGACATCGAAAAATATCACAAGACTTGTCTCCCCCAATGCCTTTGGTGTGTGCTTTGTTAGGTAAGAGTTTATATTCAATGAATATGTGAGTAATAAATTGATAACTGTAAAACGTTCGTGAAACTAATAATAATATAATATGAAACACCACCAGACTTAATGGTTGAATTTCTGATGACTCATCTGACGAAACGGTTACCTTATGACATATATATGCAAAGCGTCGGTGAGTAACTTGAACTTGCTTCGTGTCTTGTTTAAATTAGTGACGTAGAATTAGAATTTATGAGTAATGTGTGTCGTAATAATTCAAGGTATCATCCATCGTCTTCTATGCTACCAAAAAAAGTCAAGAACAAAAATCAGCTATGATTGGCGACAGTTGTGGGGAGCATTTTTCACCGTTTTGAAGTTCCTGATCTCTAACGAAGCTTCCTTGTTAAAAAAATTTGACATCTTTCATTTGGCGTTACAAATAGTTAATATGGTTAACTTATTTATTACATACGGTGACACATTCCTGCTAACAGCCGCGTCGTATGATGAGCTTTACTATGAGGTCATACGTTGTCAGCAAACATTCGAGGCTTTGTATTCGTTGAGTAAGTGAAGTGAAAACCATGTATGAAGTAAATGGATTAAGGAATGGGGAAAGGTCAATTCTTATATTAATTTTTCAGCTGCACGATACGCTTCCAATAATGGAGACTATCAAGGAAGTGCTTCCAAACTTTCATTTGCCTTAGTAAATGTGCGGGCAATTTTGACTCATTTCACTCCCAAAATTGATGAATTTCTAACAAGTCAGAATATCAGCACACCTACAGAAGACCAGGTACATATAACCAGTTTACTGTTGATTAAATATATTTATGGACTTTTATATAACAATTCAAATAACTTTTTTATATTTAGATAATTGAAGTTGTACGAGAGAATTATGAAAGTTTAACGTTAAAAATCCCTGACAGTTTCGATCAATATGAAAGATTTTCTGAAGTTCCAAAGTATTCATCATTTTTTACCAGTATCATTAGAG
This sequence comes from Dicranocentrus wangi, assembly GCA_036850665.1. NCBI lineage: Eukaryota > Metazoa > Arthropoda > Collembola > Entomobryomorpha > Entomobryidae > Dicranocentrus > Dicranocentrus wangi. Next base: position 6,818 of record JAANSN010001102.1, on the reverse strand, counting down.
TAGTGATCAAGGACACCAGATATAACCTTAGCGGAAAGGCAATTGATTACTCTCCAATTCTTTCTGGAGATCAATGATCCCACCTTCAAAATTGTACAGGTATATACATATACGCATATTTCACGTGGTATTTGTGGTAAATGCCAATGTAGTAAAATTATTTTGATTTGAATTAACATTTACAGATTTCCCTATGCCTTGGCTTCCGATTCGAATTGGGTGTAGTCATAATCCAGGCAATGTATCTAAAAATTAACAGATAGGGGATAATTAGGTAATGTAATAGATATCACTTCCTGTACAACACACCGTGTATTTATAATATTCTGACTGCCGACGTGATGGTAATTGCGTAGCTGCTTAAAACCAGTCCGTCTTCTGCAATAATATTACAATGAAATTAATACAGCTTTTCGTGATATTCTATGTTTATTGGTACTGTTATAAATCTCATTATAAACTATGTCTTCTCGAAAGTACATTGTATCAATAAACTTTCGAATAAATCTGTTTGTTATTTAATACGAACTGACACATTTTTAGGCAATGATTAATAATCTTATATGATATCAATATCAGTATCTATTCATGAAATTGCACCCGTCATTAAAAGTATTCCAGCGGGTATGTTTTACGTCTGTTAGCACTAGCGAGGGAAGCACAGGTATTGGAAGCCTACCAATGAGATGTGCGAAATCACTCTGACCGTGCGTACAGAAATAGAAATTGACAAATATAAAATCCGATTAACTTGTGAATATAGAGCCATTCAATTTATTTGGTGGTTTTATTGTGTGCTGCTGGTGAGCGAGGCGAGGGAGGGAGTGGGAGACCGTGTGAAGTAGGCATTGCCGAAGTGCCAATGAAAGGTGGCTGTGGACAGACCCTACATCCGGCTTTATTTGGCAAGATCTCCTTGTGATATGCCTATATGTAAATAATATGGGTTCTTAGATTTGCCCAAGGGATTATTGTATAGAAATAAATAGATCTTTTCAATGGCTGGATACCGGTTTATACTATCCAATTTGTCATGTGTTCGAGTGGTTACTACTACGTTTGGCTTCCTTCCTAGATAGTTAATTACCAAAATAATTCCTTGGGTAGTTCGTTCTGTCTAACACGCAATCTGTTTCAAGATTTGTGGATGAGACCAGCATGTACAATGCATTGTTGGGTTCTGGGTTTATTTTTTTATTTGGGTGTTTGCGACTTGCGACCATATGAAACAAATCACATCTATGGAACGATCAAATAGTTGCGTAATGTAACATTTTAGCGCAATTTGTAAGGTCTAGAAGAGAATTCTTTTAGAGCGAGAGTCACTTTTGGGAAATGCGTAAACACCACGCAAAAATACTCATTTTTGTGTGCTTACAATTAGTTATTTCTGACGGAAATTGTTCCCAAAATTAGTTCACAAAACTTCAATCTATTTGAGTAGGTATATGCTAAGCATGGTACTTGCTTTAGAACATTGCTCATTATACTAGCACTATAGTATCTGCCTGAGAGATAAAAAGGAAATCCGTGATTTTGGTTATAATCTAGGATATTCCTGGTTGAACCAGGGACTTATGTAAATGTTTTCGCTAAAACTAGAGTCAAAGGCAAAACCTTTCCTGAAATTTCATGCTTTCATTGGAACAAATTTTACTTTTTGCTATGGACTTGTATCCAGATGCGGGACTTGTATATCAGAGAGAGAGAGTGCTTTCATCATGCTTTCACTCCACCGTTTCACAATGCCCCGAAATAAGTTCAAGGGAAAGGACTGTCAGTACAGAACATACGATGCGATGCGTGATATGCATGATATGATAAAAATCTTGATGTCTACCTTTAATTTAAGGACAATACCTTAGCTTGCTTTCGTCATTTTACTCAATTGCTATCAGTACTTGAATTATTCAGAGTGGATGTATATACTGAAGTGGAGTGTTGAACTCCCTTTCGTATACTAGATTTTCCGAAAACAAGTCTCCTCAACCTTCTGGTATTATCCTTTACTCGTAAGCTGGGGTTTAATAACTTCACTTCGAAATTCGGATGTACACGAGTTTCAAATCAGTAATAACTTAACGTTTCGTTCAATACCTTTAAAGTAGGATCACGAACCTGCACACTGCACATTGCTATTTTTACTTAGACATAAAAGGCGTTTGTAAATGTGCAGAAGTCATTAATTTCTTACTCTTATATGTAAGATGAGAGCATTATTGCTTTCCAAAACTTTCATTTCCCGACTTCCCGTACAAGTAAGTACGTATGTTCCATCCATGTGTAATAACATTTTCCCTCAATTTCTGGCAGCAGACGAAGAAACAGGATCAAAGAAAGTGATTGTATTACGGAATATTTCTTTATTACATTCGGACAAGTACTCAGGTATTCGACTGCCTTTTCGTATAGCATCTCTCACCCTCCTCACCACACTTATATAATGTACACCCATGGGTTTCAAAAAGTCTTTGCCTTGAGGTATCACTTTGATCACAGAAGCGGAAGCGCAAGAAGTCATCGTGAACGTTTTGAGCATCAGATCACCGTCAATCGAAGGATGTGTGTGCTTTTCTATTCAGTTATTGCAGCAGCTAAAGCGTGGAGATAAGATAGAAGGGAGAACCTGCGGAGAAATTTCATACCAGAGTTGAGTTCATGGTGGTAAACTTTATTTCAATTAAAATTACCGAAGGAGTTTAATTTCAGGTTTCAATGCATCTATGAAATGAAAACAATGATCATACTTAAATGAAAACAAGAAGCGTTCCTAGTACCCCGTAAACTGAATTTTTCCTTTTTCCATCTCATGAAGGAATATGACACATAGACACATCTGAAAGCTTTACTAATAAATTATGTGCTAAAAACTCCACTACAAATCCATTTTACGTTTAGTATGCATACAATGAGTGGTTCAACGACATATAAAATTCAATTTTTTATTTATTGCTCAATGAATGGTAAACGTGGAGTGTATCAACGACAAATCCTGGGCCTTTTTATGTGAAATTCGTATATACGTGTTCCACATCCCACAATTCCCACATCATGCATCATATCCCCTTTTCACCCATCCCCTTGTATAGGTAATTGAAATAACTGCACAAAAGTCCTGTGAAAGTGCAACAGCGGCGGAATACGTAAGTTATACATGAATGTTGTTGTGTACCTTTGCGTTGTAGAAAATATATACCTATAAGTAAACCATGTAAGTACATGTAGAAAGTCTGTATTTCTGTGCACCAGTAGTAGTACCAAAGAAACTTGGGAAGGAAATTGCACATACAGTTTAATTCGTAAGACGTGAATGGACCGCACATGGACCAAAACCGTACATGACATGCATGTTTTTAGTACTTTCTGACACATGAATAAACGTTCTATATTAGCAAGCGTATCATAAATTCTTCACTGAATAGGCTTTACGCAAGCAATATAGTAACACAAATTATTATTTCTAGTAGGCGCTAGCTCACTACCTACTTTACTTCCCTCAAGCAATACGCTAAATGTTGTATGGTTGTTTATTGTATGTAAGTACCTATATACATAAAAGATATGCTTTAGGGATATACGCCACGCATTGCATTTGAAATGAGTTATACAAATATTCACACATTTTACTTTACAGAGTCTTATATTCATTTAATTTACTTTTATCTACACAATGTGTATATATGTAACTAGCTATATGTTTATCTATGTATTGAGTAAATATTAGAGAAATCTAATAATGTTATGGTGTCTCTCCTCTCACGTTATCCATTTATATTGGAAATAGTGTCGTGCATATCTTCTGCGACATCAAATGTACGAATCAGCGTTGTAAAGAAATAGTTATTTGTACAGCTTCCTAGTGTGAAATGGCTTCAAGGATGAAATCTTCTCTTCCCATTTTGTTCGTATTACATTATTGCATTAAGATCTTGTCACTTAAGTCTACACAACCGGGGAACGGAAGTAATCATAAGAAATCTTCAACGAAGCCAGCCGTAGATATTGTGACACGCACATTATGATATGCATGTAAGCTAGAGATGGAATGGAACCCGTCCAGAAAGATCTTAAACTATTACATTTATCTAGATAGAATCTGCCCTAAAAGACGCTGCGAAGATGCAACAGGCTTACAAGCAACAGACGCTCGTGGATAACATTTGCTAAAAGGGGTTATATCTCAATGCCAAGACCATGTACTATTTGCTTTGAACTCGAATTATGTAAAATGTAAAATATTAGTTCGCTTTCAATGCCCTAAAGTTTTGAAGCGAGAATATAATATCTATATTATATTCTCGCTTCAAAACTTTAGGTGAATATTCAGACATTTCCTACGAATTAACGAAAACATATATAAAGGCACTCCGGATATATATAAGGAAGGACAAGGGAAACTTGATGATGCTTATGCACCAAAAATCATTTTGAATCAGTTCAATTTGTTTCTAAGACTGATCCGTTCCTTACTTCTACAGTCACCCCTTCGACCTACCTACCACCTTGTAAAGTAAATGAAAGTAGCACTTGGGGTCAGCTAGATCTAAAATGCACATACACGAACGATCATGATCGTTCCTTTTTCTCCGCTTTTCTATAGACTTTTTCCCTTACAAGTAGTAATAGTAGAATACCTAATTCCATTGAAGAGGATAATTTTTGTCGCTTCATTTTGAATAGCAGGAGGACCAGGACAATAGTGTATTTGGTTTACAAATAGGTAATAATGAGACAGGTGAGAATCTTGTTAGGTTTGGCCAATACTAATGCCAACTTTCACTTACATTTACTTTCCTTTATTTACTTTACATTTTGAAAATGTGCATTTTACAAGTTTCTTTTTTACTTGAGGCAGTGATGTAAGATTTATCTAGCTCAAACGTGTAAGCACAGAAGTTGGGTAGTAGCAACATTAGCTCAAGTGACACACAGCACTGTAAATAGTGCATCTACCTCTTTAGATTTGATGATGTCAGTCAGCGTATCGTATACCTGTTCTCGTTGTTGCTCTGTCCTATCCATTTACCCCTTGAAGCTATCTGCACTGCACACCCTTTCCAAATGTTATTAGTAGGAGAGATGACGGCTTTCACAATTTTGAGGGACGTTAAGTACGTTTGGAGTAGAAGCATAGATTCAAAATTCACTTTGCATAATGGATTCTACTATATATATATACCCTCTGGCTTGAGTTTCATCAAGTTCCGTGTTTCTGCTATTTCCACTTGTATACACCCGAGACAGCCGACAAAACGCAACATAACAATCCGCCTGAGAGTTCACTTCGATTATGGTGAAGTAGATAAAGCAAAATTTCAGTCTTGTTATACACCTTAAAAGACACAAAAGATGCTGGTGATAAGGGAACATACAGTGGACATCACTGAAGGTGGAAACGCCGACCGCTCATACGCGGATTATCCCTGCAAGTTGTACAGCCGAACAAGCGTTGATTTTTTGGTAGTCTGTCATGTCATGTGTATTATTTGCTTTGTTCAATTTATGCACAATGTAAAAATAAAGCATTTGCGATAAGAAACCAAACCCATGTATACTTGGTTGATGCCAAACTGCAAGTTTTTTTCATTTCGTAAACGACGATTATACACAGGATCATCCGATTCGTAAATGACGATAAAGACTCGAGGTTTGTGCCAACAATAAGATGAATATCTAGATAGGTACGTTGGTAAACATGGGATTAAACATTTATTTAACCAACAGGGTTAATTGGATAAACTTTTAAAATGGATATAGTCCGCTTATGAGCCGTCGGTGTTTTCCACCTTTGTCCACCCATTCATAAGGAAACACTGAGTCCACCAAGCGGAATAACGTAGTTCCCTATCCGTTCTTTTCAATCTAACCCATCAACTTGCGATTTGTAATCAGTCGAATCATGCAAATCAACTATATTGAACACACGAGCCGCCAAGCGATCCAGTCAAATCAAAACCCAGTCCCAGTCAGTCGAATCATATCAATCAACCCTGTAGCATACAATAATTCAAAGGGTAGAACACTGAAACCCACGAACTTGTCCTTTTAACCTGCCAAAGGTGGCATAACTTTTAAGAGAAAATGCCCAAAAAGGAAATATTTAAAGGGTTCTTCAAAAATATAAGCGTGACGCAGAAACGGACGACCAAGGCAATATCATAAGGTTGACTTTGCTAATAAAGCGATATATAAACGAAAGAGGAACTTTACACTTCACATGCTATTTAGACGTAATGTCAACTTTCCGTTTTACATGGAATTATTGCATACCAGAAACCAGAAAGGGTATTTCATCTGACTTGGCTGGACGTAGAACTAATATTACACATCCTTTTGTGTCATTGTTGATGCAATACAAACCAGCGGAAAAGAGGGTTCTATTTTAGCAGCACTTACAATCTTGTATTCCTTGTTTACCCGTTAGAGTAACATGCACAGACCTTGGAACCTTGTTTCAAGATTTCTATCTGGTTGGTTGTAACATAAAGCGTGTGTTTATTGTGGTGGTATTTACTATACGTCAAGTTTTGAGAGAATCCCTCCCTCAAATATTTCATGTAATGCATTCTCTTTGAATCTAAACTGTTCGTATAGTTTCAACTACACTGAAAAGCACGATGAGTTTCTACTTATGCGTCTAAATACAAAGATGATAACATATGTAGGGAAGACGCAACCGGCATAAAATGGCTTTTGGCACTTTAATCCCTTAATAGAGAGAAAGTTGATTTCATAGAGGCCACACAAAAAGGATCTTCCCCGGGAAGAATCTAGAAACATATCCCTCATAAATTTAGTATTCATCAAAAGACTAATAC
>JAANSN010001101.1:0-38649 GCA_036850665.1 Dicranocentrus wangi | reverse complement strand
AAAAAAAATTCTCTTTTTTTATATTGGGCTCTTTCCGTCGCCTCCTCTTGTTGGAGTAAGTGATACGTGGTTGGACTCTACTTGAGGAGATTCTGGGCTGTCTAGGTGATACGATCCGTTATTGACACCCAGGAGGACAAACTTGACTTCCCTTTTTTGTGGTCCACATCATCAGCAGCAGTATGAAATCCCTGGTTGAAAAAAAATACGGGAAACCTTTGCTCTCTTTTTTTCCTCTCTCTCTCTCTCTCTCTCCCTCTCTCCTTTTTCTTCAGAAGAAGCCAAGAGAAAAGTGCTGTTGGCTGATTGTGAATTTTGTTTTAAACGGGAAAGTAGTCTTCCTTCTTTTTCAGCCCATATACTCAAAAGGAAGTAGTCTGAGAGAAAAAGGAACAAGAAAAGGAAGAGGGAGAGAGAGAGAGAGAGAGAAGAAAAAAGGGGCTTCAGCTTGAGCTGGATGAAGAGTGAAGTGGTGGTGGTGGTGGCGGTGGGTATAGTGGAAGTAGAGTTTTCCGTTAGCTATTTTTACACAATTGGAGCAATCGTTAACCCACAGGGACATCAAATGCGTGAGACATCAGATGGGCTTTAGGTGGTGGCCGAGCCGAACGCTGAAGCTCCTTTTGTCGTATATTTATTCCAAGTTATTGTATGCGGATGTGGGTAGAGGAGTTCCTGTATGGCGTTGGGCTAACACCACCCACCAACCTTTCTTCCTGGCCCATATAGTACAACAACTTTATAGTCTCCAGTCTCCATGATGTCATATCCAGAGAGTGCAAACAGGAGCTTGGAGCTTGAAGTGGTGGTGGTGGTGGATGGTGCACTGCTGCTCCACTCCTATATAGTTATATAGTTGGCGTATCATCTTGGCGGAGGAGAAAATTCCACCGCCGCTTTCTGACATCAACTTTTTAAGTCTCTTTCTCACCCGGTTTGCTTCGGTGATCAAAGAATGGAAGCCAAGTGTTATGTGTGCTCTCTTGATAATCATGATGATGGTCTTAAATGGTTATAGCACCGGTGGCAAAAAACCTCTCTCCTTTTTTCTTATGCCCTCCTCTCTCCAGCAGCACAGCCTTTCTAGTCACGAACTGTGTTCAATTTTGACAAGAAAAAAACTGTCATTAGGATGTCCCCTTTATTGTGCCGGGATGTTTTTTTCTCCTTTTTTTCTTCTTCTTCTTTCTCTTCTCTTTTTTCTTCTACCCTATTCTTCCCTTGTCTTTTTTTCTCCTTCTTTTCTCCTCAGAGTGATCTTCCGTCAAGGCATTCAACCATTTTCTAAAAAATAAAAAAATACTGGGCTGGTATGATCAAGTAGAGGTTTCCACTGATTTCTTCTCAAAATGCTTTTTCTTTTGCCTGTCGGCATTTTTTCCCTTTTGCCTCCATTGTCAGCGATGGAAAGATGACAGAGAGGAGGGCGACGAGGACGGTGCGGTGGTGGATAATACACGTGGATTCAAAATCCTTTTGGATATCGGTTGTTAGCCGAGAATGAATTGAGCCGCATTGTCATCCCTTCCCATAACTCACAACAAATATATATATATATATATATGCTGGGTCCACGGAAAAAAGAAGAAAGAAAAAAAAAACATATATAAACTTTTGGTCCTCGTCAATGATTAGGATACCACTCGCGTCTGTCGTACAATCTTTGATATCTCTGCTGTTTCTACGAGAAAAACCAATTCAATCCAGAGTCTAATTCGCAGGGAGCGAGTCACACTAGTTCTCCATCTGCCATATTACATTATCTCATATGGATTTTTTCCCATTGTGAAGTCCACAACTGCTGAAGAAGAAGAAGAAGAAGAAAAATATAACTTTCCCTTTTTTGCCTCTTGCACCATCACCACCACCACCTGCCTTGCAGCCATTTGTAGCTTTTTATTTAAAAGTTTTTTTACTTTCCAAATATTTTGACTGGAGGTTACGAGCAGAAGAGGGGGGAAAAGTGGAATGGATCTATGAAGTAGTGAGTGAGTGAGTGAATGGATCCAAGAAAAAGTAAATACTTATTATTACTCTTATACGTTGTGTAAAAGACGGGCGACTTTCGGCTCAAGTGGAGATGTGTGCTGCTGCTGGCTCAGTAGTCGCTTGCTGATGTTGTCACGCAGTAGCAATAAACTCAAATTATTGTACAACTGTTGTGCAAAGTGCAGAACAAGAAACGTAATACATTTTACTACTACTACTAACTACTACTTACTCATTCGACTTTTAATACTTCTTTCTTGCATAGGTATATTTCATTTCAGAGCCGATCCTGATACGCAGTTTATTATACATGCTTCAAAAATTGAATTGCCAAAAAATGCACCATAGTAGTTTAGTGACATGAAAAAAAAAATGATCATGACAGATGGGCAACGCGTTACATATAGTATATTATATTATATTTCGTTTGATTGCAAAACTCTACATCTCACCTTGTTTCCTACACATCTCCCCGCTCGCTCCTACTATTTATGCACGAGCACGAGCAAGCTAATATTATTTGCTGGTGCATGAACGCCCGCAAAAAATTTTAGAAAAAAAAGTCAAAGTGAGTAATACATTCGTTCTGAGAGGGATAACAACTAAAAAAAAGAGCAAATTATTTTTTTTTCTTCTTCTTTCTGCTACTGCTGCCATTCCTCGTGTTCCAAAACACGAGGCGAAAGCCAACCCAGAGGGGATATATATATAAGTATTTATCGCATGGTGGTGGTGGTGGGGGGGTTTCTTTCTTTCCAGTCTTGATATTTTTTTGAGAGGAGGATATAGAGCAGAGTGCAACATAATAGTTGAAAGAAATAGGAGCAGCAAGCAGCTCTCGGCTCATACTCATTTCTCTTATTCGAGAGAGAGAGAGAGAGAGAGTACACATTTTTATGGATCCTTGGCTCCAATTTCTTCTTCGCCTCTTTTACCTTTATTACCATGGTTTCACTTGTTAGCCAGGCTGGATAGGAGAGATAAAAAACGGCAGTCAGGCATAGCAGGTCTATATGATATGGCCAAGTGAGGTTTTTTTCCCTCCTCCTCTATTTTAGCTCGTAACACTAACTAGAGCGGCAGTCGAGTGGAGAGGAGATGTTGTGTAATAATAATGGAAGGGGTAATGCAACGCAATTACGTTTCCCATTTTGTGTCAACATGCATTACAAAAATTACTTGGGATTATCTCGAAACTTGACCTATATCTCCGAGCAGCAGTAGCAGTTGGGATTGGAGTGCGTGTTTTCATACTACTTACGACGTACTATTGAAGCCGTGGTTTCGCGAGTATATAGTATTTGTTGGACGAGGAGGGTAATCAGGATTTGATGATCACTTTTCCTAACGACTAAATTTGTTGGGATAACAGGGCCGATTTGTCAAATGGCGAAAGTAAATTATTTTTTACTGGAAAAATACCATGCTCGGCCGGTTGGTTGTTGGTGCAGTGTGCACACAAGTTATTCGCGTAAGTGCACTCTCTGTACAATAACAACTTTTGCCAGGTTTTGGAACCGAGCGTTCCCTCCAAGTTGGCAATAAAATAATACGGCAAGGTCAGCAATAATTTCGAAGGTGGTAGTAGTTGCAAAACATTTATATATGTTTTTTCCCATTGACATATTATATTATATTCATCCTTCATCCGGGCCCGAAAAACTATTACTGCTCAGTTTCTAATATTGTTGTTCGGCGGAGTTGCCAAGAAAAAAAATGGGAAGAAACATTCCAACCAGAGCTTTTTCCCCATCTGTCGTCTATTGGGCCGAAAAAGGCGAGGTTTATGTAATAATACATACTCTATTTTCTGAGACATAAATTAATTAGACAGCATGCCATGTTATTAATCGTGTCGTACAGGATAATAGCAATTTCCCCAATGGCTTCTGCTCCTGCCCCTGCTGCTGGTCTTTTTTTTAAGCAGTTCCTTTTTTGTCAGTGATGATGATGTTGGGCGGGGGTGGGTGGGTGAGGGTCGCTGGACCCAACACAATTGACTCATTTTTGGGTGGACCCTCAAGTGGGAAACGTGGGGCTCGGCATGGGCTGCCATCATTATTATTATACATTTACTCGGATGCAACAGTAATTTCAGTAGTAGTAGTAGTCGTCGTGGTCGTCGTCGTCGTCGTCGACCATCCCTATTATATTGTTCGTGTTATTAAAAATGAAGCTACCAACAACACAATCCAGCCTCTCTAAACTCGCTAACAATGATACCAGATAATATAGTATAATATTTTCCCCGATTATTACTTGTTAGTTGACTAGCAAGGCTGTTGCCAGTAGTCAAATCTGCTCTTTTATGTAATCCTCCTATTATTCATTTTGTGCTCTTGCCAGATTATGGATGATGAGATTGCTCAGCCTGCATATGTTTATTATTATTGTTGGTGTCCATTGTGTGATTTTTATATTTATTGTTTTTTTTTCTTCACAGAACAACCGGACTACACCAGAATTGATCTCAAAGAGGAATACGGAGGCGAGCGCACGCCCTATAGCGCTGTCTACTAAGGAGATAGAGAGAAAAGCTCGGAAAACTTCTTGATATATAAAATTCTTGAGTAATTCAGCCCGTGCGTAATGGTTTTCCGTGGGATGGACATGAGTCCTCGGCTTTCCTCACGGAACCCCTAATTTATTCCCATATTGTGGGGCTCGTCACATCACTCTTCAAAAAAGAATAGTATAATATATTCTCAGGGACTCGATTCGGTTTGGGTGGGAGAGACACCGCAGACGGGAAAGGGGTTTATCAAAACTTGACTACTTATTAAGAATTGAACCTCCTCCAAGTTTCCTTTCATCTGGCAACAAGTATTACTACACACGATATACTATATTGTAATTTCAGCGCAGCTCGATTATATTTTTTCGTCGTTGGCGCTCTCCCTGATTAAATATTGATTGACTAATTTATCACTCGCTCTAAATTAGTAGAGTCTACAAGGAACAATACATATAAACATTGTATTATAAAAAAATCCATATTGTGTGGATAGTTAACAACCCTTTTGTGTCTATGCAAAAGTGAGCTAGTGGAAGTGAATTGTGTAGCAAAATAATAATAATACTTAATAATACTTTTTCGGCGATATTTTTTTTGTTCTTGTTATAAACTATCCTAGTCTTTGTGATGGTGTGTGTTCTCTCTCTATAGAAACAAAAAAACCAAGAGAGAATAGAATCACTACCTCTTGAGTGGTGACTGACTAACGACATTTAGTTCTCCGCTGAATAGAGGAAGAAGGACTTTGAAAGTGGAATGGTGAAACAAAGGATGATGTTGTAAAGATGACTATCCTCGTCGACTCGACCAGTATCAGATCCCCGAGTACAATGGTTGTTGTTGTTGGTAGAAAGAGCGTGAAAAAATTCCCCGTGAAAATGAAGAAGGAGCCGGTTTCCGCGCTGTCAAGAGGCGCTGCTGCTACCACTACTGGAGAAGGTGGAGGTGATGGTGGTGGTAGTGACGATGATACAATCAGGATTGAGCCGGTTGATAATAACACCAGAGAAGATTACAGACTCTCACCCTTGTCCTCCTCGCCCTCCACCTCCTCCTCCTCCTCATCATCATCCTTCTCCTCAGCCACCCATATATCAAATTCGAGTGCTGCAGCTGACGTTAGACTGAATGTTGGTGGTGGAGGTAAAAACAATGGTGATGTTGACAACGTGAGTACGCCGCCACCACCGAACTGTACAAGTAGTAGTAGAAGCAGGAGTAGTGGTGGAGTAGTAGCTGCTAACCTTTCAAAGATGACATCTCCACAGTCACCGTCATCACCATCGACATCATCATCATCAAATTCACCGTCTTTTTCATTCTGTTCGGCTAGTGTGCTGGTGAAAGTGTTGTTTTGGGTTTTAGTATTTAATTACCACTTAAGTGTTTTAGAGGGCTGTCCTCTTGTTTGTACTTGCAAATGGAAGGGTGGCAAGCAAACGGTAAGTATCTAAACCAGATATATTCTTATTTCTTTCTCTCTCTCTCTGTCTATCTATCTCGCATCCGCTCCTTCTTTCAGTTTTGCTTTTATAATTGTATTGTAGCAGTCTGTCTCCCCTCAAAATTCAAAACCTTTTACATTTCCCAAAAATCCTTTTGGCTCCGCTTTCCACTCCAATAATATTTCAACTGTACTGTAACTACTATTGCATTCACACGCGCTACATATGTGTGTGTCTGTGAAAGTGAAAAGGTATGCCGAGTGAATTGAATCCCACTTTTCCGGTTGTGATATGGCGACGATGGTGATGTGAGTGATTAAAATGAAGCTCAACGAGCGGGTTTGCATCACTCACTTGTACTATAGTTAGGATGATGTGTCCAAAACGTGTGTGGCTTTCGTGTTTTTGTTCGCCATGTGATTATCTTTCCACGGTATGCACACACGCGGTGGTGGTGGTGGTGGTGGTGGTCCTTATTGTTCCCCTTTTAAGTAAGCTTCTCACGTCCTCCCTGCATCACTGCAGCAATTCCCTCCAACTTCATCCATGGTAAATTAGAAAACGGGGAACGAGCGCGGCTGAGGAAGAGGTCTTTGAATGGGTTATGCTCTGTGTGAATGAGACCCATTTAATAATAAAAGTTGGAGTGGGCTTTTTCCGAGGAAAGCACCAAGTAGGGAGGGGGAAACAGTTTTCTGTTTTCGGGAGAGACTCAGGGAAAATCTGCATTTAGGAAAATAAAGGGGCGCATTAAAGCGGCGGCGGCGGCGTTGTTCCCGAAACCAACTTGTGGTTTGTCTCATTGTTGTGGCTTTCATGTTTTCCCCCACTTTGCTAATGCATTTAAATAATGTTGATTTATGCAAGCTCGGAAATGATTTGAAGGGAGATGCACTCCACCGACTCGAGTTATATCGGCTGATTTCCCTCAAAAACAAAGCTTTTTAAAGGGGCTCTTTGACTAAAAAAGAGAGAAGGAGGAGGAGGAGGAGAGCTTTGTGTTTGATTTTATTTCCCCTTTTATTTACCTGCACTCTTTCAAAAGCAAGCTCTCCTTTTCCCGAGGTGGTAGGACTACTACGCTCTACCATGAGCCAAAAGAGTCGGGAATATCGCGGGGAGGAGGGCTGTGTCTACCATGTAAAATATATATATGGAAGCTGAAGTGTTCTTACAAGTTTTTTTCCCCGTTGACATTTCAACCACGGAATGAATGTAGCCTCCTCGTTTCACCCACTATACGACTTTATATCCCCTTTTTAAAAAAGATTTAAGGTTGAAAATAATGCAACACTGTTACCAACAACCCTACGCCACCACCACCACCACCACCTTTTTCATTCCAAAATGTACCTCTTGCCAGCAACTTTCCTCCATGGAAATAACAGCCGCTCTCTCTCTCTCTCTCTGCTAAAGTTGAATATCCCTTTGCTTTAGTTGTGGAGCAGCAGGAGCGGGTTGACAACCCAAACAAAATATTGTGTCGAAGGTGGAGTAGCTTTTTATACACTTATTTTTTGGAGCAAAATTTTCGTTGCATAAATTGCACTTTACTCTTACCTCCCCGAAAATGGAGCAGAGAGAGAGAGAGGTCGGGACGGGGCTAGGCAGAGATGGATTCATTTCAAGAGGTTGTGCATATATGCAGTAAAACTACTCCTGCACTACAACTACAAGTGTTTCCACCGTTATAAATTTTTTCGGCTTTCACCACTCCCGCTGGTATTTACACAAGGTTTTTCCGCAGCCCAATATGTCTTCCTAGAGCCGCCGCCACCACCACCACCGTTCGTTCCCTGTTGTTCTCCTCTTCTCACTCACACTCACTCAGTGAGAGTGTTGCTCTGTTGGCAATCTATTGAGAAAAGGGCAATCCTCCTCCTCACATTCTCAGCAGCAGCAACAGCAGCTGTCTACGAGTTGTGAGCTGCTGCTCACTTATGGCTTTAAGCCTAATGTATGAGATGGGCAGATCCCAGCCCATTTTCAAAAAAAGAGAAAAGGGTTGGCGAAAGATGCTAAATTACATTTAACTCTGCATTTCCCATAATATCTAGTCCACCCGCCACGACGCCAGCACCACCACCTTCTCCACACATTTCCACATACTTTTTTTCTCCTTTTAAAGGAAACTTGTTTTCGAACAAAAAAGATATATTTATTCTGGAAGGAAACCCATTCCATGCATCCATATCCCCATACACACCGGAGAGCAAAAATTCCAGAGCGCGCTAGAATGTAAAAGTTTCAGTGGAGTGCAGTTCAACTCCATTATCCACCTCCCGGTTTCTTCTCTCGTCTGGGGTAAACAAAGGTGATGATGCAGATATGTCATGGTTGCATTTTCAAAAGACCGTGTGCCGTGTGTTGTTTAAAAAGTGGATGAAAAGGAGGGAGGCTGGCTGGCGGAGCAGCATGGAGTTATCGTGCTGCGCCAAGGCCTATATGGTTTTTCCTTGTGAACATGAGCAAATTCGGCGGCGAGGGTTTAGCTCGTCGTTTTCGTATCGCACTCTTGAGATGAAAAATATTACAACACTCGAGTCCTCCTCCTCGAGAGAGAGAGGATGAGCAGAATACTTATAGAGCCCTTTTCGAAGGTAGGAGGATATATATGGAAAAGGAAGGGAATGTGGGAAAAGTTATGGGTGAGGTGTGTACAGGACGTGAGATGAGAGTTTAGCTCATTTCCCTTTTTTTCTTCATATTAATCCCCAACTGCTCACAATACATACGGCTCTCTTTAGCAGTAGCAGTTTCTGAAGATGGAAGGAATTCACGGAATATTACGTATGAAATTGTCATTTCGCTAAGTGGGTGAGTTACCAGGGAGAAATATATAATCTTTGGCGAGGAAGCAGTTCACATTAGATGAAAAGATGCGCGCCAACCAGCTTCACTCAGCTCACAGCAAGTTATTGCGGGAGGAAAGTAGGCAATAAAATGGGCTTTTGTTGGAGCTCCACGACGCGCAATGGGAGTTGGTCTAATCTGTGTAAAATCTTCTTGGTGGGTAAACTTGCCGTGGTGGCCAAGTGGATCGGATGATGATGATGATGGTGGAAGGGGCAGGAGGAGATTCAGTGGAGAAGGCGAAACAACATTCATGAAATAAAATAAAAACTTTTCCCAGAGAATAATATCAGAAACCGAAAGCACCCCGTGACACTTGTCGGGTTTGAATACTAGAAAATCATCATCATCATCGTCATCACCATCATCATGATTATTGTCTAGATCGGAATCACTTTTCCTTTCCAGTTCGAGAGGTACACGAGCTGGACTACTTTGCGAGATACAAAGTGGACACGACGACGACGAGTGGGGGATTCCTCCAGGTTTTATTACACTTTTGTTAGCTTTTCCCGTTCCTCCTTTCACCATTTTCAACAACCGTTCACCGTGATCCTTTTCAACGGGAAAAAGGGTTGGTTATATTCGGTATTAGGGTTTTGATGTTCATTACAGCAGCTCCTCTCCTCTCTCAACTGGCGGCTGCGGCCGTGGTGGAGATAGAAAGCTGTTCGGATTTATTATTCCAAGATGGCCTTGCCGGTGAAAAGTCGGCTCCAAATCCCCTCGAACAAGGGGGAACTCCGAGAAGAGGAGTTTTGTGAACAAAGTGTGGTTTCTCGAGGCCTAATCTTTTATGCTCAACATTACAATCAAAAGATTGGAAACTTCCAAAACTCCTTTTGGGTGGAGAAAAGTATGGTTTATTAGAGTAATGGGGAAAACTCTTGTCAAGTTGCTGGGACTTGGGACGACCGCCCGACCTTCTCTCTCAAAAAAAAAGTTTTTTCTCCCTCATGTATTCAGAGGTTGCTCCTTCTACTTCTCGCCCGAAGTGTGGTGTGTAATCTCTGGATTGTCTCGTTTAATCCGAGTGTCATCAAGTTGTAACAATAATAATTCCAAAGTGTAATTTATTCACTGCGTTACCCCCCATTTTTGGATTATATCGCCCCGTAAAATTATATGAGGTGTGGGGAATTCACCAGCCAGAACCACCGCCACCACCCCCTCCACCATATTGTATTTTCCACACAATCTCTGGAAAAGATTGGTCTACGCTGCTAAGGGTTCTTCTATCATCATCAGAACTCCAATTACGGAAAAATATGTTTTCAACCCAATTACACGCCTCCACAATGATGTTGTCTTCCAACTGTCGCAAGCTTGTTTTCTCTGAAAAATAAATATAACTTGGATTTCAATAGTCTCCTTCCTTTGAATCTCTCTCACTTTTAGCAGTTTTGATGGAGATAGTGCGCGTTCCGTTGTCGCGTCGCCCGGGTTATAATGAGTTTTTCCTGGCAATAATGAACTTTCAATGGAATGAAAAAGGAAATGGAAAACTGAGGTTGCTTATCAGATTCTAGTTATTCCGCATACAGAAATAATCAAAATGTTATTAAGACTTTATTTGCATTTCAAACGATAGTAATTTACATGAGCAGCAAAAGCCGGAGGCCGGAGGAGGAGGAGGTCAATAAACCTCCACAAAAATGATTGGAAAAGGTAGACAGTCAAAACCAATCTGTTCTATTTATTTTTTATTATTTTTTAGAATCCCATGCATTCACAATTTAATAATAACTTTTCCATAATGGGAAAATCCGATTTGACATCATCATCATCATCATCATCGGCTTACAACAACAAAACTCATCGGTGGTGGTGGTGGTGGGTAGGCAAACTTTTCATTTCCTGTCCGACTTGGAACCCTTGCTTGTGTAATGGAATGTAGATTAGCTTCATCATCACACAACTCGGGAAGCAACAGAGTGGCCAAACAAAAAACGAGAATGACTTTAGTTCAGTTTTTTCCTTCCTTCATATTATTCTCTTCAAACCACCATTATTCTCCTGCGATCCAAAGTAATTCAAGGACTAGTGTACGTTTTGTCTGTACCAGAAGAAAGAAGAGAAAAAAAACTTAACTTTTTTAGTATTTTTTTTGTTCCCCTCACACAATTACAAAAAAAACACACTAGTCTTGCACAGAATTATATTATTACATATTCCCTTTGCCCTTTTTGATAAAAAATATGCTCAAGTCCATGAATTCACAATAGGAACAAGAAGAGCCGAGTAGTAGTGGCACGGACCATATTGTTTTTACACATTTATTACGAGGGGAAAAAAGTGAGTGGGGATGAATGAAAGTTGTGAATGTATGAAAGAAAAGTCTCTACTTAAACTTGTATCATGGTCGTCCCATTTATCATCCCAGGATGAGAAAAACAGAACCACAGTCGCACATAAATTACCACTCATAATACCTTTCGGAAAATCCCAATGTTTACATTGCAGAGAAGAAGAAGAAGAAACATCCTCCTCCTCCCTCTTGTCTGGGACGCTACGCTACTGACACTTGCGATAAAAAATGTAAAAAAAAGTTCTATTTTTTGGGTGTGTGGAGGTGGAAGGGGGAACCTTAGTTTTTTTTTTCCTCAAAACCACGTACATTTACATTAAATGCTTCCTCTATTTTATTTTCCAAAAAATTCTAGTCATAATGTTGAATGCTCAAGAGTGTGTGTGTGTGTGTGTGTGTGTGTTTATGTCTGGCTGGATGGAGGTATGCGTGTGCGTGTAATTTTGGTTGTTTGGAAACCACTGCATACTTTCGAATGTCTCTCATGATGACTACGACTATAGCATTACCATTATTTCCCATTCATTCCCGTTCCAAAAATGTTGAATGTGTTGGTGGCGGTTGTTGGTGGCGGCGGCGGTGGTGGGGGAGAACATTTAACAGGAGAGGCAGCGGTGGTGTGGAGTTTTTTTTGCCAGTAATAACCTTGTGTAAAATGGAATGTTTTAAGGTAAAATGTTCGAGCGAGCGAAGCCGGCATTAGCATCAAATGAAAGGGCATGATGATGATGATGTTGCTGATGTGTGCCATGTGGTTGAGTGAATGTTTTGGTCCTGTGGCAGCGCAGCCGGCAGATGAGAGAAACAAGTCTATTGCAAAAACTCTGGAAACTCTTCTGGAGCATGAGCCCCACCAACTAACTATAGTTGGTTCAAGCTTCCAAAAAATAAAAAAAAATAAATTAGAAGGGGAATAATGAGTATACTATAAGCCGAGCTATTTTTTCCCCAGTTTTGTTGTTTTTTTTAAAAGGGAGAGGTTGCTGGTTTTTGGAAAGTAGTTGGGTTTTTGTGGGTTGACGCTATGGTTGAAGCCTAAAAGGTAAAAAATAAAGAGAACACTTCACGCATTTATATTTTTGGGTTGGCAGGTATTCTGGGAGCCCATCAGAGCAGAATAAGTCTCTAGTTTTTTTAAACTTGTTTTTTGGTGAGAGAAAAAATGAACTCCAGGTGAAAATACAGCTGAGCAAAGAGCGGCGGCGGGGGCGGCCGTGTTGGTGTTATTTACCAGGTAAACAAGCTTGTTAGTTGGGGGAAAAGGTGGTTGAGTTTTTGGAAAGCTTGTTTACTTTTTTTTGTTTTTTTTTCCTTATTACCTTTAGCTTTCCTCTCTCTCTCTCTCTCTCTCTCTCTCTCTTTGTAACTAATACAAAGTGGATGGGGGAAGAAAAAGTTTTAAGGTGCGTGCTTGTGGAAAATGAAAGGAGTTGGATAAGTAATGACATGTTATCTAAAATAAGGAGCACGCAGTTCCTTCCCCGCCACCATCCACCACCAACCACTACGACGCACCCACCTACCAACTTTTTAGCAGAGTTGATGATGCCAGTGTAGTTTGACTGGCAAACTTCTGCCAGTTTTCCACAAAAACCCGTGTTCATATTCAAATTGGAGTAGTGCAGGTATGCAGAAGGGGAACGTCAGCTGCGAAAAAGAAGAGAACACACCATGTGTACTTATTATTTCCCTGGGTTCGTCATTCCTGGGTGTGTGGAGCTGTGGCTGTGTGGAGCTCAAGCTCCCCGCGAGCAACTAACTCGCGAGGATGAGCAACTTTGACTGTGAATTAATTACAGTGAAAACACCACAAAAGCAAGGGAAACTAGTTAAGCTTGGGTGAAACAATTTTTTTTGTTGAGAAGAAAGAAAAAAAAGTATTCGCAAAGGGAGGGGAAAGATTGAAATATAAAATAATACGGGGAATGAGTCCAGCTGTAGAGAGAAAGAGAGAGAGAGAGAAAGTGTGTGTGTGTGTGGAAACAACATTGAAAATAATGTCAGACTAGCTATATCTCCTCCGTAGATGCTTTCCCGAGGAAATCCCTCTCTTAAGCGAAAAGTCTCCCTTTATAGTTTCTCTCGGTTCCGTTCCGTTGCTCCTTGATATTGGCAATATAGTTGAAAGTTTTGAAGGGAAAAAAGGCGAATCGCCTCTCTCTCTCTGTTTTCCTCCACTTTCGTTCCCAGCAACGCATGCATGGAGGCCAGCGATTAACCAAGCACTAATCCTGGCTTCCCTCCATGTATATTAGATTAGGATAACCACCTCTTCCATTTCCGCTTGCATTATGTATTACTACTATACGGGCAGCGTAGTAGTAGGTTGGGCGGCTGGAGTGCGTGTGCACTGGATTTGAGCTCCTTGACAATCCTCTCAAAGCTAGAGAGAGAGAGAGAGAGAGAAACGAGGTGGTGGTGGTGGTGGTGGCGGAAAGTGTTGTTGTATAACTGGATGTAACCCGAAATAACCAGATGGTCTTCTCATGCCCTTCTCCTCCTCCTCATACATTTTCTCTCTGCTCTGGGTGAAGGAAAAGTTGCTGAGGCATTGTGAGTTTATATTTTGTGTGTGATCAAAGTTCCATATTAAAATTATTCCTTTGAGCTCCATCGGAGCTGCTGTGAGACGAAAGTGAAATTGCTCATCTAGTCGGGAGCTATTAGGGCATATTTGGCGCTATGCAAATTATACGGATTACTACTCGTGCTGCTTCTGCTGCTTGGGTTGCGTTGCGACTAGGTGAGTGGAGCTAGGCCCTACTTCATGAATAAGGTATTATTATATGAAAGGAAAGGCAAATAAGGCAGGGCAAGGCTGGCTGAGAAGACGACCGACGATGGAGTAGCAGTAGTATTATTATTATTCCTTCCCATTTTTTTGCTACACTTCCGCAACATCATAATAAGGTGAGGTTACGTTGCCCCGGCCCGGCTTCCTCGTCTCGTCTTCATGTTCCTCCACTCACCTACTTAACTTTCCGTGTTCCCCTGTCATGCTCCTCTGTACAACTACTCCACCACCACTAATAAATGCATAATTTGGGAGGCCTTGTCTCGCTAAAAGAAGGGAACCCGGAAGAAGAAAGTGTGGATGGAGGAGACGCACAGAGAGAGAGAGAGAGAGAGAGAGAGAGAGAGAGCCGAGAGTGGCGAACCCACTAATGCCCCAGCTAGCTTCTTCAACATTATGTATTTAAATATCTAGTAGGTTGTAATAATAATCTCTAGCTCTTCTTCTTCGTCTTCCTTTTGTCCCCATAGCCAGTCCGGAATTATTAGCGAGGTGTAGTCCCTTTCCTCCGCTTCCGTCCTCTCTGATAGAATGTTTATTTTATTGGGATTTCCACTCCTCCGCCACGGCTGAAAATGGAAAATTGCTCGAGTCGTGTCTGTCCTTATTCTGCGGAAGGAAACGAGCGGGCTGTTTTTGGGAATTACGGGAGGTGGTGATAAAATGAGAGGATTTTCGCAGACCTCTTATACCTCCGCCGGGGACTGATTGAGGAGGAAATCTGGATGAGGTGGAATATAATATTATTATTATATCCCTGGAATATAATTTGTTTGAAAGGTGTGTGCTCCTTCTCCTTATCGAGTTATACAGAGTGGAGCCAATCTTGCACAATTTTCCAACCTGCGGGGAAAACCTAATCAAAGCTAATGTTTGACTTGTACGACGCTCCAGTCTGGTGTGATTTTATATCCACTTGTCTCCTTCCTTCCTGCTTCCTGTTGGCAACTTTTGGGGAAATGTGTTACCACAAGGGTAAATAATAATAATAATATCGTGACTTGAAGGTGATCTGATCACACATATGTGCCATGAAATTTTGTTATGGCTAACAACTCGAAAAACAGAAACTCATCCCACCACCACTGTGCTCTCCACTTCTTGTTCTTAGGTGACAATGACTTGAGTGAAATTGGAGACAGTGTGTGTGTGTGTGTGTGTGTGTGTGTAACCTGTGTGTAATTTAATATATTTCCTTCTCCTCCCTCCTCCCTCCCTGATTGCTACACTTTCTTCTTTTTCTACTTCTTCAGTTTCCACTCACGCTTGGCTAGTCATATTGAGGGAAAAAGTTGGAGATATATGATTTCTCCCTCTCCCGTATATTGTTACCATGCTCATGACTTTTTTGTTTTATTTCCAGGTTGAATGTAAGAATCAAGCTTTGGAGACTCTGCCGGACTCGATCGACCCTGAGACTCAAGTTCTGGATATATCGGGTAACAAATTAGGATTCCTCCCTCAAGATGCGTTTCGCCGTGCGGGTCTCCTCAATCTCCAGAAAATTCATGTCCGTAACTCCCGACTGACACAAATTGACCCAGGAGCATTCAATGAGCTAAAAAATCTCGTTGAAATTGACCTGGGTGATAATCTTCTCACTTCCGTTCCTTCCCTAGCGCTCCGAGCGACACCATTTCTCAGGTATGAAGTTAAGCTTACTTTCTTTTTCTTCCTTTTCTTTCCGTATAAATATATATATATTATGCCCCCAATGCAATGTCCCCAAGTGCCACGGTGGACTTTTTTTTTGTGTGAGCCAAGTAACTAGTGTGTTTCCTCCTCGTTGCATTTTTTCTCTAGAGAAAATTGTTAGATATTCTTGGCTAACAATTTATTTGAGAGGATGTAATCTCCGAGAGAGGAGAAGAAAACCCTCTCCACCGCCACCTCCATATAAAGTAGTACTTTTTTTCTTTATATAGCCACCCTGGTTGTGTGTGTGTGTGTACGCGGTGGTAATGCACGTCGCATTCATCGAGTGATCAAGGAAAAGGACACGTCCTGCAATTGCTAACCACCACCACCCAATCTTTTCATTCTCCCTTTTTCCCTTTTTTTATTATTATCATCACCAGTTCTGGCTGGAGGAAACAAGAAAAGACGATTCACAAGTACCATCCACTTCCCAAACTCTTTTTTTCCTCAAAAAAAGAAGAGGAAATCTTCCATCTCTCCGGTTTTTTTTTCCTGTCATGCCGTCCTCCTCGGCAATTGGCTGGAATGTATGTATAGTTCATTTACGGGCAGCTCTTCTCTCCTCGCTTCTGTATACCCACTTTCTCTGGATGGATTATTAGGTGAAAGGACCATAGCCTACTCCTCATCCTCATCACCATCATCATCATCACCTTCTCGCTAGCATTTCCCTCCCGGATTTTTTTCTCTCCTTTTGTGTGCTCCCAGGAAAGAAGAAGAGAGAAGGAAAGAAGGCAAAAAAAAAGATGCAAGGTTGGAATGAACTTATCATCAAATTATTGCTTGTCTCTAGGGTCGCCCAAGAAGCCAAGACTCCAGAGAGCCGTAAAATTTTCCCCATCTTTGGATCGTGTTCATTTGGTTTTAACATTAATCAAGTATCTCATCATTGGAGTAGTTGGCTCCTTTCTCCGCTTTCCCTTTGGTGTGGCCTGATTGATACAACCACCACCGACCGGGTTCACCGGAACTGTGTGGTCTCCGGCGAGAGCCAAAGGGGCACCTTTTTTTAACCAGGGTATGTCAAGAGCGGCGAGGCGGCGGCGGTGATGTGATGTGATGGGCTCGTCGTCGTCCATCCGCTGTTTGACATACTTTCCCCACGATATGATGGTATAACCTATCTCTCTCTCTCTCTCTCTCTCCCCAAGAAATTGTAATTTCCTTCATCTTCGTCTTGTCTACTGCTGCCCTGGTTGCCCGTGTAATATGTAATACATTATTGATCGAGCTGTCTCCTCGAGCCCGTATATCCCAGTCAGGCGGTAGAGGTACAACGACGGCGGTGGCGGCTGTAGTGCCTCTTGTCCTCCACTCTTGACGCGGAAGGAGAGAGAGAGAGTGAGAGAGAGAGAGAGGGAAAAATGTTGGCATAAAAGTGTTCACCTTCCTTCTTGTTCTTCTTGTGTCTCCGAGCAGAGAGTCACGTCCTGCCAGCCCAGCTCTTTGACAACAAACACTAAGGATTATGTGAATAGGCTCCTGCTCCTCCTCGTCGTCGTCGTACTCGGAGAGGGATAGAACAGGCATTGATCGTCGTTAGCTGTAATCTACTTATCTGGAATCTTCGCAGCCCTCGAGCCTTTCCTTTTTCCTACACTCTCACGGTCATTTGTTATGCATGAATGCATTGAAAGATGAGAAATGGAAATTCTGTAATGAACCCTTGAACAGTTCGCCACACACACAATGAGATTGCAGTCGAACTTATTACCCTCTCTCTCTCTCTCTCTCTCTATACATGCTTTCACACAACTTGTCCTTTTCTTAGGGAAGCGGAGAGTTAGAGAGAGTGAGGAGAAAAAAAATCAAGACTTGGTAACCCTTTCAGTTTAACTGAAATATTCACCATGAGAAAGAGGACGAGGTGGAGTGGGAGAAGGAAAGGGTTATGAAAAGAAGAGAGTGGTTACCTACACATTCATTATCTCGAAGGCACCCCCACCTCCCCCGTCATCGTCGTCCTCCCTCAGACAAGAGGATTTCGCAAAAGGGGAAACCTCAAGAAATTGAGGTTTATTTTAGGAGTCTCGACGAACATTCCAACACTTTGGGGTATTAGCTCTTCTGACTCACTGTCAGAGCGCCCGAATTCGATTAAAAGTGTGTCACCGTCTCTGTGTGTGTGGAAGCTATAGCCTGATTTTTTATAACCTGTAAAAGTCAAATTTCTTGTTTCCTCCTCCACGTCGTCCTCCGCCTCCACCCCACCTCCTCCTTCCATCACCACCATGATATGTCAGTTGGAAAATCAGGAACCAACTTTCTTGTTCTCTCGCGGGAGAAGAAGAAGGGAAAGTAATCACGTATTTATTTATGCATCGAGTGGCCCTGTCACTTATTTTCCTCCCTGGTTACGTTGAATTGATAGCTGTTATTTAGGCCAAAAATCCATGTAATTCATTCACCCAGCGACAAGGCTTCACCATGCAGTGTCACTCACTCAACTTGTGAGAAAAAAGCTAAGGAGGACGAAGGGGAAAAAAGAAAATTCTAGTCACGAAGGTATAGTATAAAATAAATAATAAAAAAAAGAAAAAGTTTGAGAGAGAGAAAGAGAAAAAAAGGAAAAAATTTCCTTTCCTCCAAAAACTGGCCATGTGGGATCTCATTCGATTTTTTTCTCTTCTCTTTTTCTCCTCAAGGACAACCTCATTTATTAACCGTCGTTCAGTTTGCCATTTTTTTCTTGCATATTAATTCAATAGCTGAAGAGCAGACTTTTTTTGGCAAATATTTTTGAAAGGGGTGTAACACTTTATTTGCAATCCCATCAAACCTCAGCCAAAATTGACTTGAATGAGAATACACACACACACGCATCATGCCAGCTCAGGGCTGGTGTTTTGAGAGGAAAACAAACAAAAAAGCTAAAGTTATTGATTTCTCTGGTGGACCTGGATATAAAACACATGGGTATTATAATATGCTCTGCTGCTGGATGGAATGGAAGTGCATATTGTTTTCCAAGTAGTTTGGTTGTTGGGTTTACGGAATGAAACCATATATATATATATACCTATATATATGAATTTTCACACGAGGCACACTCCTCCAGCCAGCCAGTCGAGTCCAAAGTCTATTATGCTTAAGGACCATATTGCTCTTGCATTCATTAAATTATGAAAGTGGCATTGGAGTAGTAGTAGTAGTGGTGGTGGTGTGGGAATTGTGAAAAAAAGAAGATTCTATGAATAGTCATAGCCTTATATACTCTCCAATAATATCCTTGTATATCTTTTTTTTTGGAAATATATACTCAACTCTCAATGAATTATTTCCCGAACGAATGCCGGTCCTCCTCCTCCTCTTTTCCCCTCCTTCCATTCCATCAATTTTAAGTAGCTTTCATTGCCTCCTTCACAAAAACTTTCCCTCGTAACTCTTTTCCTTTTTTCACCCGGTCTTCTTGTTCCTGAAGGAAAATAAAATAAAAAATAATAAAAACTTGGTCCTGGCTCTGGACTCCACACAGCAGCAGCAGCCAGCGACACAAATACAACCAGACTGACGAGAGAGCAGGCAGCAGCGGTACCATTTCGAGGGAGAAATGAGAGCGTTAGTATGTAGTTGTACGCAATGTACCACTACTATTTTTTTCCTCGCTGAGTTCATTCATCCTCCTCCGTTTCCATTGCTAAAAAGAAACCATGGAGAATTATATGCAGAGTGTGTGGATGCAATGCAATGTATGCATATGCATCCATATATAGTCCGTGCATGAATGGGTGCAAGGCACACAGCCCCAGATATAAAATACAAAGGATACATAATAATAATAATATTTTTCCGGGAACGTCTCAAGTGAACACGACGACGGCACGGTAGGGAGGAGGCCGGAGAGGACATGCAAACATGACGTAGGAATGAGAGAGAGAGAGCCAAAAAAAGGGTCGTTGGCTTGGAGAGGAAAAAAAAATATAATGCCCTTGCTTTTGCCTTGCCTTCTTGTCATCCTGCCTATTCTCATATCGGCGGAGCGGAGGTGGTAGGTATATATACATACCGGAACGGAAGTATGTTTTTTTGTAATGGGAGAAAGATTGCGAGAAAGAAAGGTACATACAGGGAAAGAAGGTGTTTTAGACACAAGGTCTTCTTTTCTTGTTCCCATTTTCTTGATTCCTACCACATTCTGGAGGAGGTGGAGGAGGGTAGGTAGGATATTTATACCCCGTTGGAAAGGGGTAATTTATGGGGTTAAGTCACCACCGAACCGAACCGTGCCGTGAAGATACTCAATACAAAATAAAATAAAATATGCACACAGAGACTACCAATATAATATATTATCATCCATTGCTGCTGGGGGAAATTGAAAAAAGCATGCCTACCTAAACCTAATATTAAACCTAAACATAAACCTAATAATAATAATAGTAAGCACGTGGGGGAATTCGCTATAAATAAATTGGCGTTGAAGTTGTTGTCGTGAGACAAATGAGGATTGTTTTATAAATTAGGGGAAAAAATATCCTGGTTTCTTCATCCCCCTGGTATAATAATATATATAAGGTCTCCACGCGACTGAGACAGTTTTGAGTTTAATGAGATAATATGTATAGAGAGAGAGAGAGAAGCGGAAGAAGACACGTCATGAATGAATGAATGACTAACTGACATGATTTTTTTTTCTTCAACAGAGATTTAAATCTGGCTGGGAATCCGATCCAGCGAATCCAAAGAGGTGGATTTGAGTACGTTTCCCAGGTTGTAAAACTGGATCTAAGTCGTTGCCAACTTGTTGAGATTGATCCTCAAGCCTTTGCTCATCTTAAGCTTCTCGAGTCACTCAAGATTAGCTCCAATAGGCTGACATCCCTCAACAACAACACGGTAAGTGACACGAATAATATATACTTACTTAAATATACCAACATATAAACAGCAGCAGCTGCTGCTCCTTCCGCCGTGTCGTGTCGTGTACTACTAGTCTTGACTTTTCAAAATAAAAAAAAAATGTTTTATTAATCTCCAACTATTGAACTAGTAGCATATCAAACAAATAATGTGCCTATGGAGAAACTATCCAATTTCTCTCTGACACATCGCTCATTCCTTTTCGACAAGAGAGAAGAGAAGAAGAGAAAAAAAAACACATAACTCGGCTTTTTTTCCCCTGCTTCCTCTTGGCGTGCCATACTCTAAAAAATGTAACTGGATATATGAAGGAAAAAGAGATGCCGCCGCGGCGCCGCTATAAGAAAAGCGTGAAGAGGTTGAAGCAGCACGTAGCAAGCAAAAAAAAATCAACAACAACAACAGAGAGGTCGGAAAGATTTACCACAAAAGATTCTCTTCTAAATTATTAGAATGAAATGTTTCCAAGGCGGAACGAAAGCGTTGTTCTCACTGTTGGCACGACGGCGTGCAAAAAAAAAACATGTCAGACCTCACTTTTGCTGTTGTCATAAGAACAAAACAAAAAAGTGCGTATACTTGTGGATGCCAAGAAAAAAACTAGCAGAATTATTTTTTTTTGTTATAGTACACCTTACGTGTTGGGAAAACAAATGAAGCTCAGGAGTGATATATATTTTTTTTTCGCAGGAGCATTATAAAATATGAAGCAGGTATCAATCGAGCCGCGAAGCGAAACCCTTTTTCCCCTTCAGATAGATCCCTTCTACAGAGGAAGGAGCAGTGTCGTGTAGTGTTTATATAGGATATTGATAGAATAAATAGGCGCAAGGGTTCGGAGTAAAACGAGCCACTTTCCACGTTTCAAAATATTCATGTAATATAATACGTGCTGGATGTTTCGTCCAGGTTTTTGGAAGCATCATCATCATCATCATCACCATCATCATCGTCCATATAGTATTATATTGTGTGATTTTGCCATTTCTCGTCGTCCCTCATATGTACACGTGGAGAGGAGTCACCATGATCTCCACTAATCTCCCTGTTTTGATAGGGAGTTATGAAGAAAATATTCCGCGGAGGAGCGTTGGAACATCACCACCGGTGTGGTGTTGGTGCCAAAAATCCCGTTTTCTTTTTTATTCTAGAATACCATACCAGAGTACCAGTAGTGCAGTAGTAGTCAGCCCCAGCTCCACTTATTATTATTATTATTCTCTAGCTCATATCGTTTTCCACTCGCAGACCTGATTCAAGTGGGTTAGTACCGCTACGCCTGTTGGTTTGTTATAGCCCGGTTTTTGTGGAACGCACGTACGTACCGTACCGCACTATGTACTACTTACCACTAGTCCCGTATTATACTTTTTGCTAGGGTTTTTTTATATTTATTTTGCGCGTAGTTGTCCACACTCTAATTGGCAGTCACGCATGACTGCATAATTTATGAGGGTGTACGAACGAAGCAGCCTTAAATTATGCCAAACGCGGCTGTGGAAGTGAAAATGTCATCTGCAACCACACATGCATGCATGCCATGCAAGCAAAAAAAAGAGTGCTTGAATTACAAGAAGACTAACACAAGAGTGCATATGGGGTTGATGGGATGATGGTGATGACGATGATTACTTGTAAACGAGGGTTTGGCTTTGAGATTCCTCCACCAACAATAATAATGCGATATATGTATATGATAATGTGGAGTGAGTGATATATGACTAGATTAATTCATGAGTATAATAATAATAATAATAATAATATGGTGAACACAAACACAAAAATCAGAATTTTTTATGTGGTTTCTTTTTTGTCTTTTCTGTTTTAGGTGAAATCCCTGGCTCAACTCCATGCCATGGAGTTGCACAACAATCCTTGGGATTGTGACTGTCGACTTCGCGATTTGAAGTTGTGGATTGAGACGGAGAATGTCCCACATCCTGTCTCTCCCTCGTGTCATACTCCACCCAGATTAGCAGGTAAATAGTAATAGCAAAGACAAAAGGAGAGCTGAATTTTATTTTTTGAGTCGTATCGATGAACGTATTGCTATGATGATGAACGTGGAAAAATGATGTGTGATGATGAGTTGATGGGACTTGGTGTCGTCCTTCCAAATGAAAAAAGTGGGAAAACGTTGTGTTTATGAGTCTTTTCAATAAAATATGGAAGAGGTTTCAAGGGGAAAAAAAGAAAAGCTGAAAGCCGCCCCACGGCTGCTGCTGTTCTTCTTCCTCCTTCTTCCTTCACCTGCAACGTGACGTGACAGACATCTTAGCTTAGAGCTTGACACATTTTGACGTTTGTAATAATGGTAGCCAGCCTTTTTTCTCCCTTTTTTAATTCGGCAACAATTGGGAGTAGACAAGGGAAAATTACAAAACGGGCTGGCTGGCTACACACGTGGCAGGGATGATGGAAGGGGAATTTATTTATAATAAAACCAATATTATAGACACAAAAAAGGGAGTTGTGTATAGAGATACATGTGTTTTAGTTTTGAAAATGAATGACCAGCAGAGAACACTTGTTTCTTGCTACTTCAACAAAAAATCCCATCACCCCTCTCTCTCTTCTCCTTCCCTTTGTTTCCCTTCTTTACTCAGCAGATTATCACTGTTGAGCCCTGTCAGACATCAATTTTTAGTTGTGGTGGTGTGTGTAGAGATAATCCTTGTTGATAGCTGCGTACTTCGTGCATCAATTTATAGCCACAAAAAAATAAATTGTACACAATGGTCCTCATCACCAAAAGAGAGAGAGAGAGAGAAAAAAAAAGAATCATCATGATTGTCGTGAAGATCCTTGTGTAGTAGTACTCCCTCAGAGTATTTTCATGCAGCGGTGGCGGCCCTCGCCTCAGTGGTGGTGGTGGGTTCCATATATCCAATCCAACAACCTAGACAAGGGCAAAGTCATGCTTGAACTCTTGACGTCGTACACCCAGAAAAAAAAGTGAGAGGCCCGAAATGCGTATTTTTTTAATATATAAGTATATTTCTCGAGTGTGTACTGCTACGTAGGTGCATCAACCCAATGTGTTGCACAACTTGTCGTGTTAAATGCAATCCGGGGCGAGGAGGGTGGATGACAGGAATAAAAAACAAAAAAAAAGTTGGTTGGACGGGAATATATTATGCCCAAATGGTGGTCGCATGACGAAAATAAAAAAAAGAAAGAAAAAAATCCATGAATATATTTTTTTGCCACATATTTGAATCCACTTACTTTCGTTGAATCCCATCCCATATATCCAAGCCCCCACTGTCTGGTGGTAAATGTTCCGTGTCCCCGAAACTCGGGTTATAATTATGTGTCACAACACAAGTTTTTGATATGTGTGATTTGGAGGAGCATAAATATATAATATAGCGGAGCATAGAGGGAATTTTTTCTGTTTCTCTGGTGGTGTCTCCCCACATTTTTGTCTCTCAGTTTTCAGTTATTTGGTTATTTGTACGGAGAGGAAAAGTATGAATCATGATGAGCGAGAGAGAGAGAGAGAGAGAGAGAGAGGGCAACAAACACGGATGAAAGGTTCGATTGATTCGCATGACTAGGTTGGCTCTATGCAAGTGTTAAATCATGCCCGTCCTCCTCCTGGCTCACTCACTCGCCGCCCCTGGTGTACTAACCAAGTGATATTACCTAAATGCATTATTGGGGAATATCCCACATATTTTCCCAATGTTTATCCAATGTTGTGTTTTCCTCTTTATTCCCTTTCACAAGTTGTTCTATAGAGAGACGGAGAGAGAGAGCGCATTACTATTCAAATTCGAGTTACGCAATGAAAATGATTGAATATTGATAGAAAAATAATAATAAGTAATATTTCGTAATCTTTGGGATGCACACAGAGAGAGAGAGAGAGAGAGTGCACCCGAGGATAGGAGGATAATATACATTATGAAATAGCAGCTTCCCACATATTATATTCCTCTACTACTCTACAGGAATTGCGACACAGTCAGTCGAACGAAACTTGCATCATTTCCGCTAACAGGGATTATAATAATAATAATAATAATGAGTTAATAAAAACTAAAGACATTTTTGTCTTCTTCTCTTCTCCTTCCAGGACAAAAGTTTTCAGAGCTCTCCGTCACAGAATTCGCATGTCCACCCCGAATTCTCGATCCAACTGTGAAATCTCCGCGACAAGTGAGGGTAACTGAAGGCGACAATGCCACGTTTGAGTGTGGGTTCGAGTCCATTCCGAGTCCACTTGTGCGTTGGTACTTGGACAACCGTCGGATACACAACAATACCCTTCGGAAGTACATCATCTTCGAGGTGAGTTTGAAAAATAAAAACAGTCCATGGCCGTTACGTCTTACTTACTTGCTGTACGAGTATAACTAACGTCCACATTTTTTTGTTGCGGTCGTTCAACTGCTTGCTTTTGCTTCTTGCCGTAATAGAGATAGAGAGAAAGAGAGTTGCTCTTTATAGGCTCTCCTTTTTTATCGTTTATCTCCCTCCGCTCCCTCACTTATTACATTTTTGTTTTCCAGAGAGTTTAATATCACTCCATTTCTCATTTCCCATAGTGGTAATATCCCCTTTTTCCAATGGCTATTGTTTTGGCCCTCAGCCGACGACGAACCATTTGATGGTGTCTCCTTTTGTTTACAGCAATGCCTAGTATTAGCGTCGCGGAAAAAGAGAGAGAGAGAGAATTGGCAGTGATGTCTTACTTTTTTTCTTCTTCCTCGTCTTCGTCTTCGTCGTCTTTGAGAGTGAATGGGGAAAAAAGTGAAACTGGAAGCCATGTTCCGTTCTGTTCTGGTTGTGTGTATCAAAGAAACTGAATTTTATTACCTCCCACGCGAAAACTCTCGGCCCGTCGTCGTCGTCTTCCTTTCATCAAAATATATATAAAAAATGTTGTTTTCTCTCTCTCTCTCTCTCTGGATATGATGCTTCGACAAGGTTTTTCTTTTTCTTGATAGCCCCATTGATAGCTTTTACTTTTTTCCACTCATTTTTTTTCCTTCCCAACTTGCCATCCATCCACCATCCAACCTATTTAGCGAGTGACAACTGGTGTTCCTAATGGGGACGGCGGCGGAGACCGTTCCGTGATAGATATTTTTGTAGCTGGATATGGTGAGTGAGGAGGATGTCGATGTCGTGTCATTTTAAAGAAACCAAATAATAATGTCGTAGACTAGGTAGTACAACAGAGATATTTCGCCAGCCCAACTCATTTCATTGAGAGGGTCTGGATAAAAAGAGCTAAAAATAGAGAAGGGAAATTCTGTTTGGCAGGAGAATATTATATAACTTGCCGTAAACAGGCATCCCGCGTAGTTCTCTCTCTCTCGCTCTCTCTCTCTATAGGTGTACTACTAGGGAATATAGGTACACATCATTCAATCTGGTTAATAGCTCCATTGGTAAATTCGTTAGGAGAGAAGAAATGAAGCCGACAAGGAGGAGAGAGACGAGAGATTTTTCCCCTTATACACCATTCACCCTCTCTCGGTGTGTTTTTTTCCTCCTGGTCTCACTTTTTTGTGCTGGCCCAGCACTACTACTACAACTCGTCGTCCTCCTCCTTCCTCCCTTTCCTTTCCTTTGCTATATGATACTCAATTTTTGATGCTCTCGCTGATTGTGCAAGATGGTGGATGGCTGGTGATGGAGAAGGAAAAGGAAAAAAAATAAAATGTATACACCGAGAGAGAGAGAGGACTCACCACTATGCTCATCTTTTTTTTGGAATAGAGTTCCCTCTTGTCAAATTTCCTTCGACAGTCAATACAATCATATTTTCGAATCAGAGTGAACTCAGGTCGAAGAGAGAGAGAGAGAAGAAATCAGAGACGCTCAATGAAATCTAATTGTATGCCCTACTCCTCGGCAATTGATGATGAGGAGAAAGGGTGCTGGAGAGTGCATTTTTTCCCGGGGAAAAGGGAACTACTACGTTATGATATCACAAGTAAATTAGAGAGAGAGAGAGAGAGAGAGAGAGAGAGAGAGAGAAGATGAAAGGGAAAAAAAGAAAATGCTACTTGTGCACATATGCTTCGGTTTTTTCCAGAGCTAAAACCCCATTACAAAAAAATAAGGCATATAGTAGTATAGGTAGGAGCCGCAGAAGGAGAGGAGAGACTGAAGAGATTGTTTATTCAATCATTTACACTCTTTACAAGAGTTGCAACACTGGGAGGAGCACCAGTAGCAGCGACGTATATGCCAGATCTCTCTATTTCCATGTACTCTCTCGTAATGAAGCCACTGGCCATGGTATACGTAGTATTGAAACATGGGGGAAATTTCACGGAGGAAATACTTATTAGATGCCATGTGATATTTTGAGAAAAGGAGTAAACTACATTTTTTTCCAGCTTGTCCCTTCTTTCAAAAACTGATGGGAAAGGTGAGCATCGTTGTTTCCCCTTCCCTCCGCTGCCGCCACCGCCGCCGATATATGCCCTCAATTCAATCTCGGAAAGTTTTTATGTCAAAGGCAAAATTAAAGGATGGTAAATGAGTTACTCAAAAAATATGAGAGTTGTTTTTGAGCCCAGTAAAAAAAAGATGATATTTCCTCTCGTGTATTTTTTTCCTTCTCTCTCTCTCTCTCCCTGAATGAGATGTTTCGAGGGCAAAAAAGGGGGCATAGTTGTGAATAGTTGGCAGGGAGCAATCTGAAGTGGCTACATTCCTCCTCTGCTCTCTCTCTCAAAATTTAAGTCCGACTTCAGAGCCTTCAAAAACCCGTGACTTATATGAATACATTCCGATAATGGAATTGGAATTCACAAGATGAGAATTTAAGTGATGTGTTGTAAACGCAACATTTTTTTTCGCTCTGAAAAGTGAAGTGTAGTGGTGGTGGTGGTGGTGGTGGTGGTAGGATGGAGGTGGGAAAGAAAACCCAGAGATCAATATTATATTGCTTTTTTGGAGTAGTCAGTAGATGACTGAGAGGGAGAAAAATAAAAATGAATAAAATATCGACTACCAGAGAGAGAGAGAGAGAGAGAGCATCCATTATGCAGTCCCTTTTATGAATGTATATATTCCCGATGAATTATATGTTAACTGGGATCCAACAATTTTGAATGGGGGAGCGAGAAAATCCGTAACAAGATACGTTTTTTAAATTTATTAGATTTCCCTTTTTGACATTGACTCCGAGAGTGGAGGAAATAAAGGTGGATAATAATATATATATCTCCCTCTCGAAAAGGTAGGTTCGGTCGGTAGGTAGGTAGGTAGGACTGGGGAAGGAATCAAAAGTTGGATGGAGAAGTACATTAGAAAAGAAGAAGAAGAGAAACCCCTTTTTGAAAAACTTCACGCGAGAGAGGTTGACAGGGTTAATCTTATTGGCGAATTAGGGACGACAGAGAATGTATTATATTGCAACAAGCGTAGCGAGCGAGTATCAGCAGGAGTTACACTATGGTATATTCTCTGATACCGTGTCATTTCCGAAAAGACCTTGATACGGAAATGAAATCTTTAAAAAAAATCTTGGTTTCTTAAAAAGAAACCCATTCCGTAATCCTTCCCACCACCCTCACTTTCTTTTTTTCTTTTTCTTTTTACTTTCGTCGATTTTCAAACTTTTGCTCTTTTTCGGGAATAAAAAAAGATGTTGGCGTTTGGATTGCTAGAGTGTGGTACGTAGGTATATAGGTACCTTTGCTTGCTTGTAGAGATAGTACCTTTACTTTCGCTGCACTCTCCTACAACAAGTGACAGTGCGTTCAATTCCTGTAATTAATCATGCACTCTCTAACCTAGCCCGACTACTACTACTCCCGCAGCAGCAGCAAGCAAGCATAATAATGTAGCCCCGTCCGTCGTAGTCTTGCAACCTGATTTTTTATGTTCTGGTTTTTTTTGTTTTTGTGTGAACACACACACATACAGAAGGAGAACGCGAGTGTCCTGACGCTAACGAACGCTCTGAAGAAAGACGAAGGGGACTTTATCTGCGTAGCTGAGAATGCGGCAGGATCAGCAGAAGCCAATTTCACACTAGAGATCCTTCCACAACCCACCCTTCAGAACATCCTTGACACAACCCAAATCCTTGTAATTATTCTTGCTATCGTGGCAATTCTCTTGGTTTCTCTCGCAGTCGGTATTTTCCTTTTTCTGCGGCAACGGCGGAATCGATCCGCAAAACCTCCGGAAATCTTGGCCACGTCAACTCCAGTGAAACCACCAAGACTCAATTATGAAATCAATCCGGGCTCACTCGTTGCAAATGGTTTTAAAACGAAAGGAGACTCAACGACTGATAATCCTGATCTGATTCTCGAAACTAATACTAATGGAACGTATCAGGTAAGCTGGGAAAATCCTTGTTTTTCTTATATATGTATATGCTTTTCCCCGTAGAGAAAAATGTTGAGTGAGCGAGTCAGCGAGGCAGTGAGCGCATCATCGCTCGCTCGCTCGCTGGCTGGCTGGCTCATCCCGAAGCACATTTCAAGTT
The DNA here is from genome assembly GCA_036850665.1 of Dicranocentrus wangi. Lineage (NCBI taxonomy): Eukaryota > Metazoa > Arthropoda > Collembola > Entomobryomorpha > Entomobryidae > Dicranocentrus > Dicranocentrus wangi. The sequence goes on along the minus strand of JAANSN010001101.1, from coordinate 9,720 downwards.
CGAAAGCACACAAGAGGACTAACGTAAAAAATTGCAATTCGGAAGCTTGGAACAAATCCTTAAACAAAGTGGGCTCATATATTTTCCCCCAATGCGCCATCCCCATCTCTGCTAGTCCCCGTGTGCCAAGTGTGACTGGGTTTGGGTTGAGCGTCAAGGCAAAAGGATTGAAATATGCATATTATTATATGCTCCCTATGTCGCTCGCCTCCACTACTCCACTTGCTTTTGGATGGGTGGACTAAAAACTACGCAAACTAGTATTCCCCCCCCACCTCCCCCTACCATTCATCCATAATTGTAGTTCGTTTAAACACAGTTAGCTACTCCTACAAAACTACTAGTCCAGTCGAGTAGTAGTAGTAGTAGTAGTCTTGTGTGCGATCCATCTCCAATTTTCCTGAAAGTCGGATAGGAGGTTTTTGTGAGCCTGTCAGAGTTGTCGGAAACGTAGCGACATGACTCCATCCTTTTCTCTCTGCTCTTCTTCTCTTCTGGTGTAGTGGAAAAGGACGACGGGATTGGTGACAGAATGAAAAATGAAGGAAAACGAACAAGAAAACCAGGAAATATCCTCTTCATCATCACCATCCCCGCAAAACTACTACTACACCTCTCTTATAATATTTAGGAGGAACGGGGGCTCCCTCGCACAACTATCCAGTGTGAAAAGGCAGCACGCGTGAAACATCAGAAGAGGAGAGAGAGAGAGAGAGAGCTGGTGAAAGGGAGATCGGGATGAGGAGACACCTTTACAAAAGAAGCAAGCGTTTTGGGAGGGATATCAAAAATGCTCGTGCAAAGCTCACACAAAAAAGCGAACACAAAAAGCTGGTGTGGTGTGGGCCCATCCTGGAGAGCGCGGAGCGTAGAGAGCGAGCGAGCCCGGCTCGCTCCTCCATTGCATTTAACAAAACGGAAGTTTCAAATCAGATAATAGAGCTCTTACTCCATCCTCTTACTTCCGCATTTACCACCGTGTAATAAAAACTCAGATTTGTTCAGTCCCATTCAGAGCTAGCTGCTAAGAAGAAGGAGGAGGAAAAAAGTGCACTCCACAATAACACTTTTTTTACCCTCCATTTTCCCCCGTGAATCCTTTTCTTGTGGAGGAGGATGATGAGAAATGCATGAATGAACTCAGCCGTCGTGGAGAAAAAAAGAGGCTCATCTTAGAGAGATATATATATCGTGATGCCGGTGAAGAGGATATTCCCGTAAAGCAAGTCCACCTTTTCCTCGCTGATTTCTTCCTCAAGTTGTAAAAACGGAAGAAAAAAAGAGAAAGAGAAGAGAAGAGAAGAAAAAATCGTATATACTCAACTCACTTTCCCCTCCTCTCTTTCTCTCTCCTTGTGTCAAACTAGCTTTGCATTGACATCCTCCTCCATCCAACTATCACCACCAGCCAATTCTCAACCAAAAAATTTTTCCCCACACACGCAACTTCCATATCACAACCATCATCTCAGCTACTTCTTGCAGTATAATAAATAGGGAAATTTTTAGGGGGTTGCCTACCTACTTAGCGTATTAGGCGCTGGAGAAAAAAAAATACACGCACTTGGTAAAAAGCCTACGCGTTTTTTTTATTCTCGACGGGCAAGATTCTCGAAAAAGGAAACTCTTGCACACTTTATTTTTTTTCGTCGAGTTTATGAAGCAAAAGGAAGGATGCGTGACTTGGTCCTTGACTTGAACAAGTTTATTTCTATTTCGTTTTCTTCTTCTGTATCACAAGTAATATTGGGATTGCGAGTTGAAGGATGAGTAGGAGGAAGGGGAGGAGAGCACAAAGGGTTTTCTTTTTCGGAGAATATTATGGCTCGTCAGCAATCCCGGCGAAGGAGAGTGGTGGTGGTGGTGGTGGAAGAAAGGAAAAGTCTGACGGAGATGTTTAAAGGGCTCACTGGTGTATAATGTAGCATAATCAGGGGAACAGTTTCCAGTACATGAAAAAGATTGTTGACTGTAATCATCCTTGTTGTCGTAGTCATCGTCATCATCACCGCCGCCAACATCGACAGACTGCATTCTCATCTCTGTCCTTGCTGAAATGACTGGATTGGATGATGATGATGATCATGATGATGGGATCGCCTCCGCAGTCACAATGGTTTTTGGTTCCGAGTTACTAGGCCAGTAGAAATAATAATAATAATGCAGTCAGCTCTCTCTCAACGTGAAAGGGTGGTTGAGATGATGGGAATTTCAGATTTTTCTTTTGACTCACTCTTTTTCTTCTTCTTTTTACTAACTCCAGCTGATCCACTATAGTTTTTTTCAAGTATGATGTGGTGATGATGCTCTTTGATTTTTAAGAAGATATGAGGAGTCTGTTTGGGGGGGGGCGGTTGTGTAAACCTACAAAAATATTTTTGTCATTGAGCCCAATGTTGTGTCATGTGATATTTCCCATTAGTAAACTCTCATGCATATGGATCTAATGATTGGGATTGGAGCTCTCGGGGGAAAACCCAGGGAAATATTTCTCCTTTCGCCCAATACCTTCCTCCCGGTTCCCCTCACGACGACCACGACGAGGAGTTTTCAATATGTGCACAGACTGGGAGGAAACGCTTTTGGTTGTTTTTCTTCTCTCTCTCTCTCTCTCTCGCTTTGCAAGTACATAGACACACACACTTGAGAGTTTCCACAAAATGAGTACAGGATGTTGGGGAAAGTTTTGTTGGTTCATAGAGAGAGAGAGAGTCCCTTAGTGTTTCGTCCTATAAGGCGGCGGCGGTCGAGTTGGCGTTGGCACTAGCCAAAAACTTTGAATTGGTTCCACGCACTATGGGATTCATTCCATCCGAAAATCCTTTGCATTTCAACTCTCGCTGATCACGCTATAATATGCTCCCTCCTTGGAAACCCTTCATATTCGTGGTAGCTTCAAGATGAGAAATTAGTGTGGAGAGTGGAAGGTTGGGAAAGGAAAGTTTTTTTTCCTATGCCACCAACACCACCACCGCCACCTCGGCTCTCACTCACAGTGTCTCCCTTCCTATTTCATATTGTCCCCTACCTTAATTTATTGCACTCTCTCTGTCTAAGATGCTTAGTACAATGTATGATTTATTGGAATTAGTGTCGGGCCTTGTGACCATCAGTAGAGAATCTGATCAGCGAATTAAGAGCTCCGCGTCTCTCTCTCTCTCTCTCTCTCTGCTTTCCTCCCAAATTTCCACTTTTTTCCCTCTTCCCCAATTCTCCTCTCCCAATAAAAAAAAACAAAAAAAACTTTCCCCCCTCAATTCCAGTGTTTTAAGGAACCTTGAGGTCCTTTCTTTCGCAGTCTTGTTCGGGTAAAGTGGTAGAAAAAGGGGGGCGAGAGAGAGATCGGCAAAGTAGTGGATGGGTTTCTTTTTTTTTAGGTCACTCGATAGATTCTCGCGCAGTAGTGCATTGATTACACCGGGGAGAGTCCTCGCAGGGCCATAATGTATCCTGGATTAGGTAGACTTTTCCCCAATCCTTAAGCCCTTTCGGAGGAGAGTACGTATATGAGAAAATAGACAGATGCTGATACCGCTGCTGATGCTTCTGCTGCTCTATCTAGAAGCTCCTTTTTTGTTTTTCGGGATATGATGATGACTACCTCCCTTTTTCCACTCAATCCACGGAGCACAATGAATGGAGCTGGAGCACTGGACTATTTTTTTCCTCTTCTTCTTCTTCTTCTTCCCCTCCTCTCAGCAAGATTTTCCATTTTCAACCTCGGAGCCGCACTATAGAAAAGTCTTTGGCTGACTGGATTACATACAGAGAGAGAGAGAGAGAGAGAGAGGTGGTAGTGTTCTCTCAACTTTAAATATTTATGTGTTGAAACTCCATGAAAGTTTCATGGGGAGGACACACGGAGCGTGTGTTTTCTCAAGATTTTCCCCCTCACATGCATGACACACACCAGCCAGAGCAGCATAGAGCCAGCCAACAAAGTGCTTTACACATTTCGGGTTAAGCAGAGTGGACATCGTTTAAACAAGCAATAAAAAATTTACTCTGGTGTAATCATTGAATTTTAATAGTATCAACGAGAAAATACTTTGACACACAAGCACACACACAAGAACACAGAGAGAAAGAGAAAAGGCTAACACGAATATCCCTCCATTCACCTGCGACATTGTTGCTGCGCTGCTTTTTTATCTCAAGGAGAAAACAGCAGCACCTCAAGTGTGTTAAACTCTTTTGTATCCAGCAAACAAGCCGAGAGTTTCACTTACCTTGAAAAGGAAAAGTCACAAAACCGGGTTGTGCCGGGGCGAGCCAACTTTGGACCAGCGAAACATATTTTACCTACCCCCCCCCTTTCTCCGTCTCCTCATATTATTTGCTCAAGAGGGAAAACAAAAAAAAGTGTGTAGACACAAAAAAGTAACACGGGGGAACAACATACATACATACACGCCATGACTTCTTTTTTTTCCTTCTCTTTCCTTGCCGGTCACCTTGAAGTGGTGGGGGTACAAAAAATAGAGGGAAATTAGGTATGTGTCGTGTGCAGACACGAAAGTAGTGCTACTGACAATCCTCCTGCATTGTGTGTTTTCTGCAGTCCTATAAACAACCAACTTCTTCTTCCGGATTCCGGGACTACTGCTTTACATACCTATACGCTTTTTTGCAACCAAAAAGGGGTTTTTTCAACTCCATGGCAAAGGAGAGAGAGAGGGACTGCGTGAAGTGAATCATGAATTCAAAGAGCTTTTTTAGAACCAGGACGACGACCAGGAAAAAAAAAATATCCTTGTTTTCTTTAGAGCCCTGCTCCCCTCCCCCCCCCCCCTACAACTCCTGTTTTAGATTTTTTGTTTCTGTTCATATCCGAGCCACGGCTCCAGTTTAGAGTGTATATATGTCTTAGACAAAAATAGGAAGGCTGGGCACCCCCACTGCACTCTGATTCACTGATTTAACTATAAGTCAGCGTCTTAGGCCAAGGCAGGCTACTGCGGCACTCTACTTTAAAAAAAAAATATATATAATATGGTTTCTCTTCAAGATCACATCTCAACCACCACCACCACCACCCCCCACGATTCTCCTCTATAGGATTTGTGGATTGAGTCGCTTGAGCCCAACTCTGGATTCTAAAAGAGAAACATGGGGAAAAAATATATAGAAAATCGAGTTAAGTTTGGGGCCATTGTTACTCCTCAGGCTGTCCGTCCATGTACAACCATGGTTATACCACTTGTTTTCCTATACTTTTACTATTAGAGTTTTTAGAGTGCCAGACCCGAACCAAGTTGGAGGCTGGTGGTTTACGTAAACATATTGTTTTGGCAACAGTAGTAGTAGTAGTAGTAGCAGTAGTGTAGTAGTAGTATTATTATATTGCTGGAGTTGTTAGCTGGAGGAAAGGCTAAAATCCCGCTAACTTTTTAGCTCGCCTCTTTTACGCATCAAAAAATGGTAATGGGAGTATGACGACGATGACGGTAAAGTGAAAATGCAGTGGAAATATATTCAGAGCGTGGCAACAAACCAGTTTTATTCATGTCAAGGGAGAGAGAGAGAAAAAAAAGCGAGATGGGGTACACACTTTTTATAAAAAAAAAGAAAGAAAGAACATGTACGAGCCGAGTTTTTTTTTCTCTTCACAAGTCAAAATAAGCGGGAGAGAATAGGCATGATCTTAAGATTTACACAAGAAAAAAAGTGCTAGGTAGTGAGTGCAAAGCCACCAGAAAAAAAAACTGAATTTTTTTTACTGGAACACCTCTCACTCACCGACAGACAGACGGAAAGACAGGAGGAGGAGGAAAAAAAACGGCTCACGCAAATATATATATATATAGGTAACTATATAGATGTGTTTTTTTCGAAAACAACCAAAAACAAGAACTTGTGTTGTGCATGCATGAACTGCGTCCATAAAAAGTCCGAGAGAGAGAGAGAGAGAGAAAAACCTGGGTTTAAGCTGAGCCAACTAAAAGAGAGCCACTTTCACAGCTAGACAGGCAATTTCGGGCAAGTTTTCTGGTGTAAGCAAAGTGATGTTTGGTGGATACAGAATGCTAGACAAGTCATGCATAAATAAGCGATCAACTTACGGGAGAAAAGGTAAAAAATAGGCATATAAACAGGGTATAATAATATAACACTAACATTATGGTTAAGTTTTGGGAGAGTTGGGCCTCCTCAGTTTCCTCTTTTTCTCCTTTTACAAACCAACCTAGGCATATATACGTTCCTCTCAGTCAGTCAGTCAGGGAAAAAATGGACATCTACACACACACACACACACACGAGGAAAAAATACTGAAAGGCATGGACAACACAACGCAACTGTAACATTCAGGGTGGGGGGAAATGCTTTTTGTTAGGAATCTGCTGCTGAGAAATGAGCGGAATAAGAATGAACACGTTGCGAAATCCACAACAGTCAGCCTATCCTCACAAACACACACACACACACACACCTCATTTTTATTCATCTAAAACTTTTAATACAGGAGAGGTTCTATAATAATAATTCTTCTTCTCCTTCTCCTCCTCCTCCTGAATGAGATATCTGGCTGCCCCGGTCCGTCCGATATATTTTTTTTTATCTGTTAACATGAATTACTAGCATTCCGGCTTCACGGCCCGAGAGGCAATATAGTGCCTGGAGCAAGGGAATTCCGAACGAGTACATAATTATTCGGACATTCCATGGCCAAAAGAGAAGAGTTGTGTCCAACAGCTCCGCTGAACACGCTTTTTTCCCTCTCTCTCTCTCTCTTTCTGTGTGTGTGTGTGTGTGTGTTCCGGGGAAAGTCCGGCCTACTAAGCTCTGGACTGGTGAGTTGCGATGCACTCGTTTAACTCTCGTCACACATGGTCCACTCTATTTTTCGACTTTTGTACTTGTGGACATGCAAGGCTAAACATGGTTATTCATGTATGCTCCCTTGTCATCCGAACATTCCTTCTTTGTCCATGTGGATTATTCCCCCTGGAGCCAAACCTAGCGTGGACAGACGGACAAAATTGACATTACATTGGGGACTGAAACTGAAAAGAGAGAGAGAGAGAGAGAAGTGGTCCTTTTTTTCCTCGCATTACGTATTCCATGGTTCCGGCGGAACGGCAGGAGTAGTTGTAGTAGTGGTAGTAGTGGTGATGGTGTAGTCAACTGCACTGCACATATTAAACTGTCCATAGAGGGAAAGATGACTTGGTGGAAGGTTCCCTCCGGTCCGCTCAACTTTTACACGACATGTTGAAAAGGGATTGGAGGGATAGACACACGCATTTTTATGTAGAAATGGAGCAACAGCAGAGAACGAGAGGGAGAGAGAGAGAGAGAAATTTCTGCACTAGCGAAAACGTCTCTCGGATGGGCATATTATATAGCCAAGGTGGAGTCTGTACGTATGTACGTACTTTTTTCTTCCTCTTCTCCTCGCTCCTATCTATATGCATCCAATATTTTCCGTGAGACTTTTTTTCCCCATCCTCGAGCCTTCCTCCTCGTCTCTCTCCTCCCTTTTATATGTATTCAGGGAGCGTTTCAAAGTCCGAAAGCGGTATCGCAATGTCTAGGTATTTATCTCCAAGTTGCTTGCTACTAGAAGCAGCGATGGTAGTAGTAGTTCGTGGTGGTGGTGGTGCACTCCCAAGGAAGCGGTCAAAGATGATGGTGATGGATGAGGATAAATAAACTAAATTTATAGGAAGATTATCGAGTTTTATATGCCTCTTTCGCTATTACAGAATTGCTCCTCTTTTTCCACCCTTTTTCTCGGGAAAAAAATGGGTCCTGGGTTTAGACCTATGCTGTTTCCCCCTTTTTTATCGCTCCTCCATGAAGACGTAGGGAATGGGAAATGATGCTTTTTATGGTCTTCTCAATAGAGTACAAATTAAGATTTATTTGGGAAATCTGCAAGCGAAGCTAGCTTATCCGGGAACATCATATTGTTTGCAATATATTCATTTCATGAAAGAGAGAAGTGGATATGAGGAGAGGAGAGGAGAGAGAGAAAAATAAAGCTTGGATGCGGTTTTTTTTCTCTTCGTCTTTTTCTTCTTCTTGTCCGGGGTATATTATTATACTCGCCTGCCGAGCCGGAACGTGCTCCACGGTGACCACTGGGTCACGCCGGGTTTTATTCCGACAAGAGTAGGAAAAAATGTTCAAAAAATACTATATATATGTAATAATATTGTGTAATGAACAAAGATGATGGGAACGATTGGTTGGTCATCATATGATGATGGGGATATTATGCTTTAAAGTGCGCGGAGGTTTTTTTTTATTATTCCATTTCACTGACCCACTTTACAACACAATGCTATATATATGCCGGGGAAAAAAAGAATATGTCCAGCAATTTTCCCCGTCCATTTATTATCCAGCTAGTATATATTATATAATAACATAAAGAATGGTTTTGGAAAACGAACTGAAATGTGCATTAGGGTTAACTAATTGCAAACGACATGATAATATGTATGTGAGTTCATTCACATATATAAAAAAAATTTATTTGGATTCTAAATGTTTTTGTTCTCCTTTCCCTTTTTTGTAGGAAACAACAGTGGAGGATCAAAGCAGCAATAGTGAGCTGAATTGGGAACAACAAAGTTACCGAAACATGGGCTACTCCTCGGAATACCCGCCGGACTACGGGCTACCCATAATACATGAGAATAGTGTGTACAGTGACTCAAGTTACTACAATGTGAATGTAACGCCGGGACTGAATGGGAGTGCGACGGCGGTCATGTCTGGGGTATGGAATAAAAATAAAGTGGGTGCTAGAATCACAGCTCCGAGTTCTCGGGACTCCCCAGATGAGGGCTATCAAGAGGGCTACTGCGGCACGGATGTGTAGCCTCACAGGAGAAAACTGTATAAGATATTCAAAATTCTATTCTAAAAAATCAAAAATGAGAGAATCAGAATCATCATCATCCTCATCATCTACATGTACCACATAGAGATACGAAACATATTTCACACACAACTACAATCTTTTTTCCGCAGAATAACAAAAAAAGGTTTTTTTTTTCATTTTGACTTTTTAAGAAAAAGGGGTAATACCAAAACTAGCAACTTCCGCGTTAGCTCGTCGGCGCGTCTATGACGCTTGAGTCATCATCTCTCCTCATCATTTCATTTCTTGTTTATGAGGACAGAGGGAATCAGGAATCAGAAAGGTGGCTAGATCACTAGTTTTTTGTGTGTGAGAGAGAGAAAGTGAAATCAATCCCGGGAAAAAGATTAATCTCAGCACACTTTATATATATGAAATAAAAAATCATCTCCGACGACTTTTAATTTTTTTGTAACTGTCAATCTGTGTACGTATACATTACGCATGTACCTCCAAAAAGAAAAACTTGTATAGGACTTACAGTTAACTACTACTTAAACTTAGGGATATACATAAAAGTGTAATATATTTACAAATTAGTAGTGGTTACAAAAAACACTACCTAAATTATCATCAAGTGTATATAAAAAATATATATATATACCTCTTTAGAGCATCAGCAGAAGAAGCGCCAGAGGACTACCCCAGTTTGTACAGAACGAGTTGAAATATATATATATATAAATATATTATGTGTACATATATTTGTACATAGTCGTATGATTATATAATACGCAGCAGCAGTGTTTACGAGAAAAAGCTTTTCCAATGTCAACTACCACACAAGAGTCCAAAAAAGGGAAAAAAAGTCTCTAAATATATATATATATATATCCCCGGCGAACTC